>WOVY01014727.1:280000-525000 GCA_013436015.1 Rhipicephalus annulatus | reverse complement strand
TGATTTGTTGCAAAAGCATGCAAACTCTTTTGACGTTCATTCATCCAGCCTGGGTCAGACAACTGCTACAGCACATCGTATTCAGAGCGACGGAACATCCATTGTGCATCGTCGTCCGTACCGCATCTCCCTAGCCGAACGAAAAATCATCGAAAAAAACGTAGACGATATGCTGCAACGGGAGATAATCCGACCCTCAATTAGTTCTTGGTCGTCTCCAGTGGTTCTGGTGCGTAAAAAAGACGGTTCCATACGATTTTGCGTCGATTACCGAGCACTCAATAAGATCACTAGGAAGGACGTATACCCCATGCCACGTATCGACGACGCCCTCGATTCCTTACAAGGTGCTAAATTATTTTGAAGCCTCGACTTGCGTTCCGGCTATTGGCAAATCCCCATGCACGAAGATGACAAAGAAAAAACTGCGTTTGCAACCCCGGACGGCCTATACGAATTCAATGTTATGCCGTTTGGTCTATGCAAGGCACCCGCAAAATTTGAGCGCTTGATTGACACCGTGCTGCGTGGCCTGAAATGGAAGACTTGCCTATGTTACCTCGATGACATTGTTGTCTTTTCATCGACGTTTCCTCAACATCTGCAACGCTTGGACGAGGTCCTGACTTGCCTTGCAGGCGCTGGTGTTTAAATTAACACCAAGAAGTGTCATTTCGACAGCAGATCTATCAAGGTCCTCGGTCATGTTGTGAGCAAGGACGGAATTCGTCCAGACCCTGAGAAAACTGCTGCGGTGCTTCGTTTCCCTCACCCTGAGAAGCCGAAAGATTTGCGAAGTTTCCTTGGTCTAGCCTCTTACTTTTGGCGATTCATACAAAACTTTGCCTCCATAGCCGCACCACTCCATAAGATACTTGCTTCTGGTACACCATTTCAGTAATCTCAAGAATGCGAATCGGCTTTCGACAGGTTGAAGAGTGCCCTCATGATCGATCCTGTACTTTCTCATTTTCACGATGGTGCACCGACCTTCCTCCATACAGATGCTTGCAACCACGGTTTAGGAGCCGTGCTCCTCCAGCGCGACAACTCTTCGCGAGAGCGAGTCGTCGCGTACGCCAGCCACGTCCTCTCCGCAGCCGAGAGGAACTACACGATCACCCAGAAGGATTGAGTTGCCATCGTTTGCTCAGTGCAGAAATTTCGTCCCTGTCTTCACGGCCGCCATTTCACCATTGTGACCGACCACCACGCTTTATGTTGGCTTTCGACACTCAAGAACTTGTCGGGACGCCTCGGCCGCTGGATTCTACGCCTACAAGAGTATGATTTTGACATCGTATACAAGTGTGGCAGAAAGTGTAGCAGAAAGTGTGGCGACTGTTTAACGTATATGTGAGCGTGAACTTGTACATATATTTAGCGCCACTCCGTAACGTCTCGCTCTATATAAAAATAAAAGCACATTCACCTTCCATCCACATGCTTCGCATAACATCGATTCTCAATGTACGTGGGATATGACTTTTATGCGGGATGCAGCACATTCGCCAAGCATTTTCAAGCTATGAATGGTAGTCTACCACTATCCCTCAAGACAAAGGTGTATAAGAGCTGCACTTTATTGGTATTTGCTTACGGTGCAGAAACCTCAAGGCTCACAAACAGGGTTCAACGTATAGATGATACAGCGAGCGATATCAATAAAAATGATAAGTGTAACGTAGAAACACAGGATGCCAGGAGCGAGTGTCAGAGAACAAAAGATGCGTTAAGGATATCATAGCTGAAATAAAGAAGAAATGGACATGGGCCGGGCACGTAGCGTGCAGGCAGGATGACGAATGGTTATTAAGGGTAACTGAGCTGATTACCAGAGAAGGTAATCACATGAAAGACGAAAAATTAGCTGGGCAGAAAAGATTAAGAAGTTTGCAGGCATAACGCAGCAGCAGAAAGCATAAAACAGGGTTCATAGTGGAACTTGAAAAAGGCCTTTTCTCTGCAGTGAGCGCAGTAAGGCTGATTTATGATGATGTTTTCGTCCATCATGAAAAGTGACTTAGGCACCCTTTTAAGCTAGATTGTTGCCATTCCATATTGTGGAATTACGTGTGCGTGGGTTGACCTCTCAATATTATTGGATGACCTGTAACAGTGGACAGGGTGATAGGGACTCAACAGGTTATGAATGTGGCTATCTCACTAGGGGCGCAGAACGTGAAAATGGGAAGTGGTCATCACACTATGGCAAAATAAAAGTGGAGTGCATGAACACAGCTAATAGTACAATTGTTTAAGACCACTCGCCAGCGAAAATTATTTTCTCGTTTCTTTCTCTCTGGGAATTGCATAAATTGCCTGCCATCGGAAAGCTGTCAGCCTCCAAGACAGTTTTGCAGTGAATCAAATATGGGTCGACCAAGCGTAACGTCATACGACGACGTCCCACGGTTTGACGTCATGATGACGTCCCAAATGTTGGTCACCTGTGATTTGATGATGACGTCATGAGGCGACATCAATAGACCTCTACCGGGGTAAGTCACAGCGGGACGTCACCAGTGCACGTGCAAAGCGGTGGTTAGCAAAACACTCCCGCAGATGTCTGAGTGGGGTGCACTCGCTCGGTGTTTGGAACAAGTTTTTTTCTTTTTAAAAGCTTAATCATGATCTAACAGTGACAACATTAGCTGTGGTAAGTGTCAGAGAACATCAATGTGTGTGGTAAAGTCAGTGATGAAATATTTGCCACGCTGGCTGGCTGTTTATCTCGGATAAGTGTACACACGTGGCAGCCAGTGTGGCGAAACAGCGGCATTGTCTTCGAAAATGTGCAGTGTTGACTGTGGCGTGTAGTGTGCGTTGACAGTCATAGTACATGCACAGTTATTTCACCTTTACGGACAGTGAAACTGGAAATACTGTGCGTGGTGTGTGCAGTGTGAATAACGCGGTGCGTCCTGTTTGCGAAAACACTGGTATTCGTTGTGGGCCGGTTGCAGTAACTGCTTGTCGATGGAACTTCACTATTTGACATTTTAGTCAAAATTAAAATGCATTTGACAAGATCATCTGTGAGTGGGTACATATCAGCGTATGCGCGGCGTGCATAAAAATGAAAGTGCATGATCTACGGGTGATATACGCGACTACGCTTGAGGTACAAGCCTGTTGTAGCGTTGCCGAATCTGCATATACGCTTCACTACGGCTATAAGTCGTATTATCGGATACCTAATACGTGTTAATGGAAACAGCGGTGGTTTTTGTTCCTTAGTCTACTTCGTACTTTAACGACTCAATCCTTATGAAGTGACAATGCGCATTAGAAATTTGTGTATCAAGCCTAAAGAAGCAATATAGGTACGAAAATACGTTATAGTTGTCAAATGCAGCAAGGTAACTCTGCCAGATAGTAATATATAGTACTAAGTTATCGAGTTTCACATAACATGCATTTTCACTGGGTTATTGAGCAACGCAGTGGCGGAATTTCACTTTCACGAGGATATGTTAACCTCAGCTGAACGCATGGCAAGAAGTGTTTCTTTTTTTTTCCCATTTATTTCCGATCCGACCTTTGAGCAATAAGTGAGAATCTTATCCATGACGTCACGAACAGCAGCTCAAAATCATGCTGCCCCCAACGCTGTACCTCGCTTAAAACTGCATTACAAATGCCACGATGGAAATTGAATAAATTTACATCCATGCGATGGAAATATTTCTCAAAGTTCCGGTCACCATGTACATTCAAAACCTTCGCTTTCGAAAAAGAGCAAACTTTTTATGGCTGCCATCTACGTGGGTGACGCCCACTGCGTGCTAGTCGTGTCTCTCAGTACTCTAAATAAAGTTTCTCCATCCATCCATCCATCCATCCATCCATCCATCCATCCATCCATCCATCCATCCATCCATCCATCCATCCATCCATCCATCCATCCATCCATCCATCCATCCATCCATCCATCCATCCATCCATCCATCCATCCATCCATCCATCCATCCACCATCCATCCATCCATCCATCCATCCATCCATCCATCCATCCATCCATCCATCCATCCATCCATCCATCCATCCATCCATCCATCCATCCATCCATCCATCCATCCATCCATCCATCCATCCATCCATCCATCCATCCATCCATCCATCCATCCATCCATCCATCCATCAACAACGAGCAAATTTCCACACGATGAGCAGTGACCCTTCCGCGACCTCCTTCTTTCAAAAGCTGTGACCTTAGAACATAGCAATGTGAAAATTTCTGTCAAAGGACTGTAGACACGCAGCTCTGCTATGCAGAAAAATGCCGCTGGTGGAACTTCCTTGCCAAACAGCATTTGCTCCGAGTGAGGCTATGGAGGGCGGGTTGCCCGCAGTGACGTCACACTGTTTACAAACAGGGAGAGGTCTACTGGCGAGCTATTTCATGAATCGTGTTAACGCCAATGCCCATGGTCACTTACCACGCTTGATGAGGCCGTCATTTTCCGTTTAAGGAGTAACGTTCTTTGCAATGTCAGTAAATAGTATTCATAAAGTGACATATTGCAAAATACTGTGATGTCGTACAAGAATGCATATTTGGGGAATTATTAAGTGATCCGGAAATATTACCCTGTTCCCACCACCGCATATGCAATAAACTGAATGAACCATGTTAAAAATAAAGAAGATCTAGTGGTCACTAGTAAATCACATTTATTGTTTATTTAGCCATGTTTTGTTAGCTTGCTAAATAACTCTAAGTGGCACACATTCTTGATATGAATGAAAGAGATTGCTCATCGAAGCAGTACAACGGCAGTGGTATCTGGGGCAGTTACTCGGTGGAGTGCAGTTCTGGAAGACAAATTACAGAAACATTATGAGCATTCCTTTAGTCGGGAAAAGGTAACATACTTTTCGCTTTCTTAAAACTATATAACAACCGTTTGCATAGCCAAAATGATCCCATCGTATTTCACACGTTTAAGTAATGCACTTCTTAAAGTTTTTATTTAAGCAATATGAACTTGCAATATATGGTATGGTACAGAAAACTTTATTGCATGAACTTGTAATGGTTTCTGAAGATAATACTGGTAAAGGCTGCGATCTGAAGGTGAGGCACCACGATAATTACTACTTAGTATGCCAAATCACGTAAATTTTTTTTTTTGCGTTTGATACCAGCCACACGACTTCCTGGGGGAGGCACGCCCTTGTATATTTATGCGGGAAGTTTCTATTTTGCAGTATCCAATTGCCGGCAGACGTAATGGTGGAAATAAGATCGTTTTTGGACCGTGAAATTTCGACATTACTCGGTCTGACAGATTAGTTTGTACACGAAATGTGTCGGAAATACGCGTTTTTATTGGCTGGTTTTTCTTCCTGTGATGAGGTTCTTTAGAATAAAGAGATATAAGACCTCGCTGTGGCGGGGACAGCGACGCTTTCAACTAAAGGGGCCAGGGTGCTTTATGTTTTCCTCACTTTGTCAAAACAACACACGAACATAAGAAACACAACACGCACTAATGGTAACAATATATTTTGCAGCCTATGGTAAGAGCTCCAAGTAGACACACAAACAAGTCTAGTCCAAATGTAACCTTAGCAGTCTCACTGGTGGGTACTACTACTGAGGCGTTGAAGAGGTCTACGGCGAGCAGATATGAGCAAGGTAAGCTGTCGTGATAAGAGATCGGCAAAGATCAAGGCGGCGCTCAGGTGTTGGCACAACAGAGCAGGTAGGTAATAAAGACAGGGCCGACAGAATCAGACAGTCTTCTTCGCAGACTCGTGGAGCAGGGACCACACCCAGGTACTCGAGACAAATTATGCCCATGACCTGGTGGCTGCAGTATTTTCTCGCTGGTTCCGTGGATTGTCGAAGCTTGAGGTCAAGCGACGCAGGCCGCTCCGACTCTTGACCTTTGCCAGGCACTCTGGACAAACCATGGCGGCGACTCTGGCGAACCACCTCCATCCAACCTGCTTCCGCATGAACGAACACCCTCTTGCGAACGGAGTCGCACTCCTTGGGTCGACCCCTCGACCTCTTCTTGGAGCTTGCTGGGTTGCCGCGTCAACAAGTGATCGGCCCCTCAGACCTGCGTGGTAAATGCTGATTAGGTCACTTGGCTTTTATGTTGCTGACGTAGCAGCCTCGTGTCGATATTCATTGTTCTCGTCATCGCCCGGTGTCTGTTTGCGCGTGTACTGCCTGTCTTCTTATACCTTTAGTGTCGCGCTCTTCTTTAAGGCACTCGCTTGGCGCGTGCACTGCACTTATCACAGTCTTCTTGGCAAAACAACTTAGAGCCCTTCCACTGCAGTATATTTGTAGACACTGTACTTCCACCTAGTGAAGAGGGATGATAAGTGGAGCGGATGGCCACGCCCCCGTAAGTTCCATCATTGGTGTTCTTCATGAGGGCGCTGCTTTTTGGACGTTCAGACATATGGTCGACCGATACTTGATACACAATACCACGCCAATTCGGAGCCTAGATTCGAGTGACGCGCAAATGGCATGCAGCTTCGCTTCAGTTTTGGGCACTGCTCACCGGATCAGCCTGGTTTTGAAAGAACGTTGACGAAATTGAAGACGCCGCTATGTGACATCATAACGAGTCACCGCTATTTCAGAAGATGTAACGTGCTTCGATGTGCCGAGCGCTTTGGGGCCCAGGTGTCGAATGCTGTCGCATAAAAGGATGTTAAGAGGAAGGTAAAGGAAGTAGCCGTGTATGCTATAGTATAGTAGAGTGTAGTAGAGCCGTGTATGTTGTGATACAGCAAGCGTGTGCAAAAGAGAAGTGATGGGGAGGATCACTGATGTGAGGGAGAGGAGGAAAATAAAGAGGCCAGAATAGAGTACAGCATAGCCACGTATTGTTCATTATAGCAATGGGGGATGAAAAGTGATGGCCAGGAGCATCAAATTAAGAAGGGGTAGAAAAAAACATAGTATCGATTGATATGTGAGGTTTAACGTCCCAAAACCACCATGTGCTTATGAAAGACGCAATAGTGGAGGGCTCCGAAAATTTTGACCACCTGGGGTACTTTAACGTGCAACGAAATCTGAGCACATTGGCCTACAACATTTTGGCCTCCATCGCAAATGCAGCCGCCGCAGTCGGGATTCGATCCCATGACCTCCAGGTCAGCAGCCGAGTACCTTAACCACTAGACCACCGCAGTGGGGAATAAAACATGTTAAAGCCACGCATAATTTAGCAAGGCAAGGAGGTAGAAAATGGAAGTGAGGTAAGTAGAGGTGTTAGGAGGTTGAGGAAGGATACGAGAATACTGCCACTACACTACATGGTTCAGCTCTAACTGTTTTTTGCTAATATATTGCACACTTAACTATGAAATTGCTATTGGTACATTTTAGACATCTGCTCTAACTAATAGTAACAACACTAGGTTTTCATCTAACAGCAAGATTTTACTTCCTCGAATAAGCACTAATTGTGGGAAATTCACGTCTCTTTTCGCTGCCATTCAATACTGGAATGTATTGCCATTATATTTAAAGCATGACGTACAACAATATTATTAAAAAACACATGAAGACAGACCTGCTAACAACATTGCTCGCTATCGATTAATTGCGATTATATACCTAAACGTAAACCATTTCATTCGTTTCGTTACAATGCGACTTCAATAATGTATATAACTGAAGTTTGTTCAACTTTTTTTCTCCATTTCGTGGTTTGTTGTCGCTACAAGTTTAGGATGTCGTTAAAATCAGTTGCAAGCAAGTTTCATTTATTTATATATCAATCATACACCATGTTCTTTGCTAAAACCCTTATGCTTATATAGGCTACGTTGATTGCATTTTTTAGCATCTATATAGAGTTCTGTACTTTTTATTCGCAAATTACGTTTGTATTAAACACTTAATTTTTCTTGGTTCCTTCCACTATTTTTATATGCCCTGCTTACTATTTTCTCACATTTTTTCCTTTTTGCTGCCTTTTGCCATTACATGCAGTTTATTGATATAGACAAATGACTAAAAAGGGGTCTCCCTGACAGTTTTGCAACTCTGGTACCTTCTTCTGTACAAATCATGCAGAATAAAAAATTGAATTAGCACGAAATTATCACCACCTGAATGACGCACTTTACAGTCCACGGTAGGTAGGTAGGTAGGTAATAAACTTTATTAAGGATCCAACGAGGAATTACTTGACCGGGCTAGGCCTCTAGGAGCTTTCGTCCGCAGAGCATCGTGTGATGCCCTCTGCGATAGCTCTGGCTCGACCAACATTACTCGGAAAAATATCGTTCGAAATTGGTGCTGCACTAAAGCCGATACGCATGCCAGTCTTGTGTACAAACATGCGTCCATTCCACCTAACAAAGGTCGAGCTCAGGCAAGAGCTTAAAAGCTCTGGGAAAGGCTCAAAAGAGACCAGGATGATATTGAAAAACACAATTTGAACATTATTTTGCTGACTTAAGCCATCACTATTCTCTGTATTGTTGAGAGGCTTGCAGACGGTGAAGTCCATGATATTGTGAATCTTTTGGTGTTAAGAATCTCAATGAATGAATAAATAAACTTTATTTATATCTGGCAGTTTTCACCGGGCGAGGTTGGGGAAGAGGGGATTAACCCCTGTTCCTTCCCACTCCCCGTCGATTATGATGGCGGCGCCTGAGGTGACCGCTCGAAGTCCTTGGACCCGGGTGGCATCTTCAGCTTGCCGGACGGCCCAAAGCTGGTCGGCCAGCTCGTCGCTGGTGAGTGCCGCCTCCCAGCGGAAGCGCAGCTGACACCGCTTATCGGCAACAGTGACCACAGCCGCGGTGGAGGCTGGCCCCTCAATAAGTAATCACAGAGGCTATAGCTGTTTCTGCTATTGATTAGGCCTAGACCCAGTGTGATGAAGTCCGCTTCTTGTACTAGATTCCATGATAGGTGATTCGACATATCGTTTTTGCTACGTTTCAATTTTGAAGGAGCAATTGTGCGACAGAAAACGGGGATGAGAAGAGGGGCGACAGGCCGTAGTTTGTCGTTCCTCTCCTCGTCGTCGTTTTCGGCCACACTACTTTTCATTCAAGGTGGAAGCACACCAACCTGTTAAATTAACCGTTCTGATGGAATTCTCTACGTTCTTGGCAGTGGTTCTTAAAGAACGTATAGAATGAGTGGCCCGCTTTTTCTACCTTAAAGTAGAAGCCCTGTTTTCCAAGTGTGAGTATTTTCCGTGTGCTGTGGCCGTCAACTGAGAACTGCACGGCCTTTTTTCTGTTTCATTTGGTACTGCGTGGTGGTAGTATACAAAAAAAATGCGCTTTTTTTTTCTGGTGCTAATGGCACACCAGTTTGACAAGAAAAAACACAGTCTTGCGTGATTTGACAAAAGATTGCGCTCACTGAAGCTCCCACATTGAATTCATATATAGAAACAACAAAGTGGAAGAAGGGATAGACGACGTGGTAGCTCAGTATACAGACATCGGACGCGTTATTCGAATGTCACAGGTTCGGCTCCTGCACATGAAAAATTATTTCTTCATTCACTTTTCTTCCCATACGCAATACACTTACCTTATATAACATATGCTATATTTTCCTTGGCATGATTGTCTGTTAGATCTCATCAGTATATTGTAGCAGCATATTCACTTGTGAGTACGGCAAACGGAAGTTGCAGGCACCAGCAGAGAAAAAAATTCAGAAGGTCCCACAGATCTTGGCAATAAATGTTTAGCGAAGCATGCGGATAGAAGGGGACTGTCTTGTAACTTTTCATCGAGCGAAACGTTACAAAATCGTGCCTAAGATATATACGAATGCACGCACAGACATACGTTAAACTGCCACGTATGATCTACATAACAAGGTATTAACAGTTGCGTAACGATGCCAAGAGCCAGATAGATATTACGAACACCAGATGCAGTAAGCGGATATGAAGCGCTGCTGCTTGCGATAATGAAAGCCCTAGACACTGCTACATCAATGAACTTCAGCAGATGGCATTTAGCTACATGGCACTTAAAAATTATTTCTAAATTATTTTGACGAAAATTGGCAAGTGTATATATATGTGTGTGCTGATTTCAAATGCGCAATATTTTTCTTGAGTGGACTGTGGTTTCTGAAATAATAAATATCTTATGTGCCTTTTCGGAGCTATCTTTTGTCTAAACTAAAACTTCTACCAAAATAAATAAGCATATTGAAATAATTTAAAATCAAAGCTTACTGCAATGCAACAAAAATGAATATTCTAAACCAACTAGAAGAAATGTTATGGAATGTTGAATAGTTGCTAGAGAAATTTGAGCTTGAAATTGACTCGCACATAAATGTTCAACGTACGATAACATTTGTTCAAATTGATTTAGAACATCCATTTTTGTAACATTGCACACAGTACAAATTCAAAATTATTCTGATATGACAGCTTACTTTAGAGCTCTCTTAGTTAAAAAAATGTTGCTCCCCAACAGGCACCTAAAATATTTTCTATTCTAAAAACTACACTTTATGCAAGTAATATGTTTGCATATTTGAAATGAGCACACATGTATACATAAACTCACTAAGTTTTATCAAAATCAATCAACAAATAAAGGATAACGTTTTTTTAAGAGCAGTGTCTCCCCTGAACCCGACATGAGAGGTGTATCAGAGAAGTTCAGACGTAATGATTATAAAGTTGAATAGCCCCAGCACTGCTACCACAACTAATATTTCACGAAGATTAGGGTTTATTGGAAAAGTAGTTTCGAAACGTGGCGTGGCTCTGTGCTAGAAAACTTGAATACAACGCAGAATTCTAGAATACTTAATGCCACGCAGAATTCTAGGGTTCGATTGGTGCTGGCACCCTGACGTTTATTCTTTCCATTCATCGGGTCAAACGCTCGCGCGTTAAAACTTCCCATGTCTCTTCTCGATGTTCCTGGGTAGATATAAACTCACTATCCCTTCTGGCACGTAGCCGCATACTTGTGGCACATACCCGACCACGGATATGTGCCACTGCTTCTGAACTGAGGTTCTCTTGCCACCGCTTGCGTAGCAGCTTCGCGGGCTCTCACTCCACCTGTTTACGGGCCTTCTCAAAGGTCACCGGTTTGGCCCCTGCACTAGGCAAAATATCTTTTCTTTCACTCTACTTCCTTCACAGTCGCATTACAATTAATTACATTTAATTCTATTCTTTATACTTTCCTCGGTATAAGTGCCTCTCAGTTTTGATTTTTATAGTGTCTAACAGAGAAAACGAGCGCTTAAAATTACCCTTCTTTTCATCTTTTGCACCTCAAAGCTCACACGATGCCTACCAGTTGTGTAGTGCCTACCTCGGTTATCAAAAGAATGACAAATGGCATAGATGCACACTGGGTGCTTACATATTTCATAAAATAAAGGGTCCTGGTAGGGATTACATTACCACACTGCGCCTCTAGCGTACTTGCCAAGGGGCATGCCTCGAACATAAGAAGCCTTATGAGCAAGCTACCAAACGTTTGGAGGCAGAATTTCACACAGTGATACAAAGAAGCAAGACCGATAGGTCAGGTCATCACCCACCACACTACGCTTCCACCCATTTCACAGACAATTAAAAAGGCTCCAGATATTCTTACGGAACTGCCGAGTAGTTTTACCACTTTCTTTTTCATGTTATTGCGAGACGTGATAATAATGAGGAAGGTATTCAAATATTCTCAGCAAGTTACTCACAAATTGTTGGCAAAAACCCGCTTTCTTTGGGTCTGTTACACTCAATTCTTTTGTGCTCTGGCCACAGTGGCATCTGGAAATAAAAAAAATAATGCGAACCACTTCTTTGCGTGCTGCAAACACTTTAAGCACTCGTGTCTACGTATTTGGCTATCTATCTAGCCACCTATGTCCGGGTACTCTCGTTGTCACCTCCTTAACGCGAGGTAGACCAAAATAAATATGGGAACTAAAGGGGTTTGATGGTTACGATAGCCTGGTCATGCACGAAAAATGTGAAAATGCCATAGTGTACGACGTGAAACCCTTTTTTCCAGATGCATCTGACACATACCCGCATACTAGGAGTCGTGATATGCGGAGAAGCGCCACAGGTATTTGATAGCCTGTCTCTACCAAGAAATGGCTAGAACAGACATTGGTAATTCAAAAACCGATGGCACTAACCATTACCGCAAGCGCTAACGCTACCGTTCAGCTTACTGCTTGTGGTCTTGATAATACCCGTGTTGCTTTTCACACCATTACGCAACTGTGGAAAGCTGGTTATATAAATAATTGGCAGATACCACGTACAGTGGGAATCAATATTATGCGAAGCCCGAATAAGGAAGGTTGAGATGCGTCTTTAAAATAAGCACGACATTACGAGGCGGACGTAAATTATGCCGTGCATGACTTCCATGTCGTGATTCTCATTTTTGCGCTTGGCATTTGTGTTCGTCGTTTATTCACATCACGTAATACTTAGTTTGGTATATGGGAAGCTAGTGAAACGGCTGTGAGTTCGCTATAAAAGCAGCATATACTCATGTTTTACATGACACGCGTGCCATGACTATCTTGTTTGGACGTGTCATTTACCTTCGTCGTCCATGCACGCCGCGCAATACCTAATTTGGTATATGTGAAGCTAGCAAAACAGCCGTGAGTGCGTTGTGAGCTTGCTAAGTAGTCATGTTCTTTCATGACAAGCATGCCATGATTATCATGTTTGCACCAGATATACCTTCGTCATCTATTCACGTCACGCAACACCAAACTTGGTAAATGTGAAGTGAGCGAAATGGCCGTGAGCACATTAGGAGCCTGGTATATAGTCATGTTTTTACATGACACGCATAACATGATTATCATGTTTGCACCAGTCATAAACCTTAGTCGTCCAATCGCTTATGTAACTCCGAAATCGGTATATGTGAAGCTAGTGAAACGACCACGTGCACATTATGAGTGTGTTATGCAGTGATGTTCTCACATGACACACATTTCATGCTTATCATGTTTTCACCAGTCATATACCTTCATCATCCGTTCATGTCACGTAACGACAAACTTGGTATGCATCATGATAACGAAACGGCCACGAGCGCACAATAAGCCTAGCATGGAGTCATGTTCTTCAATGACACGCATGTCACGATTATCATGTTTGCACCAGTCATATACCTTCCTCATCCATTTAGGTCACGTAATACCAGTTTTGTTATGTGGGAAGCTAGCGAAACGACCGCAAGCTCAACATGAGCTTGACATGTAGTCATGACATACATGGCAGGCAAACATGACTTGCACGTTAGGGTCTGGCACTTATGTTCACCATGCAGTCATGTGACACCATACCTGTCTTGCAATATGCCAAGTGAATGAAACTACCGCAAGAGCAGCAAAACCATGACATGTAAATCATGACATTCATGACAATCACGTCATGATTATCATGTTATGACTAGTCATGTAAACTTGTCATACAGTCATGTTACGCCATATCAAGTTTGGTATAGATCCGACTATCGAAATGGTCAGGAGAGCTAAAAGTCATAGGCGGATAGATAGATATATAGATAGATAGATAGGTAGATAGATAGGTAGATAGATAGATAGATAGATAGATAGATACGCTCAAAGTCAGCAAAGTTCGCTAAAAAATGCTTCGCATTTAAAACAAGGGACTGTTCACATACACGGTTTTCTGTGGTTCTGACATTTGTACATACGTTTAGCGTCATTTGGAAATGTTTAGCTGAACAATAAAATTACCAAATAGTCACCTCGTCTTCGCATGATATTGATTCCCATGGTACGTAGTATCTGCCGAATTTGACAGCTAGGTCTGCGGGAAATAACCCCTTATGAATTTGCAGTCAGCTTCCTTTTTCCTTCCTTTTTCAAGGGAACAACATAAAGACTAAGTCACTGTAGCAGTGCGCGGGAGGGGACAATGCTGTCTATTTCAATCATTGGTCTTCGAAGGAATCAACAGTGCTTAGCCATATATCTCAACTTCACTCATTAACCTTTATACAGAGAACACAGCCTTGTAAAAGGAAAGCAGATATCACATGAGATAATAGTAGGAGATAATAATGGTGCGACTATCACCTCTGAACATAAACAGCAGCGCACCACGGAAGCAACATCTTTACTTCGACAAGTATCAGACGACAACCACCGTGGAAAATAGGGAAAAAGATGAGTGTATTTCAGGAACATTTGCGGCCCGCTTTAAAGAAGGCCTGTTTTCATGAAATGTTTTGCGCCTCAAAATTTTTGAAGCGTGCATAAACTAGCCCAACAACGTGTTTTACGGAGGCACTTTTACCACGTTCAAAAAGCTTGAAAACACCACAAAGAATGGTATTACGAGGACACATTTGCGCAAATATAGTTAGAGAGTTATTTTGCACGTAAATCATGCTTTCTTTTCAACCGCCGAAGAAATTCCTGCGTCATTTTGTAAGTCAACTTCACCATAACGGAGATGCAATAAATTATGTGTAAACAGACTTCATTGTTGTAGGGTGCAAAGATAGCGGCTAATTGGTTAGTTCCAATCTCGCTGCTTACGCTGAACTTAAAGTCAGCCTTCACAATGTAGTACACGACCTCATTCTCAGCAACCTCGCCGAATCACGCTGTGGCGTTCGCGTTTATGACTATGTCAGAACCTTTCTTCGTGATCATACTGCTACATTTGGTATAGGCCCGCATCGCTCGAGTATTATCCACCTCCTAGGCAAAGGCGCCCCACAAGGAGCTGTTATTTCACCAGCATTATTTAATATCGCTATTTCAGGTCTGACTAAACAACTTGACCGAATTGAGGACCTGCACCAAGTCTTCTACGCGTTCGATATCACGTTGTTGACATTTTGGGGTTCCGATGGCGAAATGAAAGACTGGCTTCAACAAGCAGTAGAGGTCATGTCAGACTATGCTCGACAAGGTGGCCTCACTTGTGCTTTAAACAAGTTCGAACTCCTTGTTTTTCGCGGCCGCCGTTAAAATCCCCCACCCCACATCAATGTACTCGCCGAAAGAACACCTATGCCGCAGGTAGAGCGAGCACGCATCCTTGGACTTTACGTTGAAGCAGATGACAGGGCACGATATACCATCTCCATACTCTCCCGCCTGACAGAAAAGATTATCGCCATGTTCAGACGCGTAAGTAATAGACATTCGGGACTTGGAAAGCGGGACATGCTTTGACTAGCGGATGCGTGCATTATAAGCCGCTTCAGTTATCACCTTCCATTTCACCGACTGACGTAAGGACAACATGAGCGGGTAGACACAGTCATCCGTGAGACAATCAAAGTCACTCTGGGCGTTCCGCACAATACTTCTACGCATCGCCTTTTGTCACTAGCAGCGCACAACACCCTCAATGATGCAACGCATATGTATACGTATCTATATATATGAAAACGCAAAAAAGGAAAAAAAAACTGCCCGCAGCTTCCCTCGGGGGAACACTGAGGAGGATGCGGAGCATATAATTGGTTAACGGGTGTTAAAGTGCAACTTACTTGGGTCGATGGCTAAATTGGTTAACGTGGTTGTGAAATGGGGTGTTAAATGAGTGAACACGTACACACGTATGCGAAAGGGCGGCGCTGGTCGAAGGAACGTCGATCATTGTGTTTGTGGATTCGTTGGAATTCATTTCACCGCGACCTTGGACGTCGACGCGCCGTACAAACCAACCGACGAGCGGCAACTGAGCGAGCGAGCGCCGACCATGAGTATATATACAGCGCGACGGCGCATGCACTGTCAGCTGTTGAATGTTCTCGAAGCGCGACAGCGCATGCGCGTCCACTGGAGAATCAGGAGAATTGTAGATGTCGAACGCGGTGTGTAGAGGAGGAAGGGTGCACAGATGGTGGAGGAGTGAAGCGCGCGCGGTGTGTAGAGGAGGAAGGGATGCACAGATGGTGGAAGAAGGAGGAGGAAGCTTGCGGACGGCGCCGCACTACAAGCCTCGAGTATTAGATGCTCCGCATCTAAAAAATCCGGAAAAAAATTTGGCCCCGTATCTGCGTGTCAATCTGCGGATGTCGTCGAAAGATGATAGCCTTGCGTGTGAAGAGAGTGAGCAAAACATTTATTTGAGGTTCTGGGCAAGAAAATCGGTGAATGGCATTCTGGAGGCGCTGCGTTAGGGTGCCTCGAGCGTGCAGCGGAGGCGAACGAGCGAATCAAGTCATGTCCCACGCGAAACATGAGCGCTATCTGGCAGTTTTCTTGGAAAGCAAATTTCGTGCCTCTGAGACAGGCGTGCGCGCCCGTCTCAGAGGTGATAAAGGGTAGAACGCAAGGAAATGGGTAGGTGCCACCACCGCGTCGCCTTAGTAAAGCGTTGAAAACATTCGCCTTTTCGAGCTAGTGCTGCATGGTCAGCGCAGCGTGATAAACGCTACGGTGCTTAAAATTACTTATATATGCCTTTTCTAGTAAAAGACGCACATACAGAACATATACCTATTGTTATGGTGCCTAAGATATGTGGAGTAATTGTTTTTTAATTGACAATCACACAAGTATGAACGCTGAATCTTGAGCAACATTAGTGGGCTCTGGGGATGGGGTCAGGTGTTTGGAGTATCAGTCGGTGCCGTCTAGAGTACCTGATACCGTTAAGGGTAGACAAAGAGACAAATGTATAGGCAGACAGGTCAAAAGTTTTGCGTCAAAGGTCCCCAAGAAAGACTATCGTCTTGAAATGACTCCGGCGCGCGGAATCGAATGTAGGGCCTCCGCGTCACGAATGCAAGGCGTTAACCACTGAGCCACCGAGAGGTACCTCCTTCAACGTTCTGTAGATGGAAGGCAAGCAGCGGGTTGACTGACTGCGAGAGAAGACGTCCACGTGGTATGGTTGTTTATTCTCCGGCTGCCGAGCTGCGGCGGCACGAATATGCGGGTCGCTGCCGCGAGAGGGGGAAGGAAAGAGAGGAGGAGGAGGAAAGCGTACAAGGGAGGATGTTTTATGCATATACAAAAACAAAGTGTAAGAGAGATAACACACAGATTAAAGTTGAGGGCACATAATTTAGATTACGTGGGTGTGTGGAGGCGCGTGTTTCAACTCTCACGAGTCTCTCCACAGGGCTCCCCTCCGAAAGAGGAAGCCGAAGTGGCGAACGATCAGTTAGCTTCCCTTCTAGTACACTATAGCTCCAGTGAATGCGGTGAGCCGGAGGTACCTCGTGTTGGTCGTAAAGATCTGCAGGCGCTATAAGGGGACATGTAGCAGATGCTGAAATGCAAGAAATGTGGCCATCTACGTATGATGGTTTCAGCCGCTCTAGTGCGACTGCATCGCGCTTTCCATTAATGTCCACTATGAAAGTTGACGAACGGCGTTCGAGTACACGGATTGGCCCGAAATAATGTCGTTGCAGGGGACTGCGCACGGGGCCTTGGCGCAAGAAGACATGCGTCACTTTGTGGTGGTCTGGAGTGACGTAAACAGTCCGTGAGTGGCTTGCTTGCGTTCGCTGTGGTCAAAGGTTCCGGAACTCGGATATCACGCAGTCTGTCAACGTACTCGCTTGGTGTGGGCGAATAGTCGGGTTTTGTGGTGTCGAAGAAATTTGCTGGTAAATGGAGAGGGGCTCAATAAACAAGCTGGGCACTGACGCACGAATGGTATTTCATGAACGCAGAATGAATTCCCAGTAGTGTGAGTGCGAGAGCCACGTGGCCGTGGGACCATGTGCTGTAAGCGCTGCTTTTAGCTGCCGATGGAAACGTTCTACGAGCCCGCTTGTTTGTGGATGGTAAGAGGCAGTTCGCAGTCGCGCCACTCCCAGCAGCTTGAGGAGTTCTTTGAAGAGCGATGACTCGAAATGGTGGCCACAGCCAGGGACTAGTGTTGTGAGGCAGCCGAATCGCGCCACCTATTTAGAGACGAAAGCATCGGCCACTGTAGCTGCTGTGATATCAAGATAGGCGTAGCCTCAGGCCATCGGTGAAGCGGTCAACACAAGTCAGTAAATACCGGTAATCTTAGCAAGGAGGAAGGAGTCCAATGATGTCGATGTGGACCACTGCGAAGCGTTGATCAGTCTGCTGGAAACGCTGAAGGGGGGAAAGGGGCTGGGTAATGATGTACTTTGGCACGCTGACATGATGCGCACGCACGTTCGCAGTCGTGAATGTCAGCAATCATGCCGCACCAGACGAAGCGTGATTTGATCAGCATTTAGTTGCACGAATTCCAGAGTGTGAAAGGTTGTGGAAAGAATCGAAGATTTTCTAAAGGAAAGTGATAGGCATATACGGTCTCTGTATGCCAGTAGAGGTATCGCGAATGATTGGTACGTCTTCAATGAAGACTTTATCCAGCTTCAGTGACGTTTGCATATCACGTAGGTGAGATATGTCTGAGTCGTCTGTATGTGCTCTTGCCAGGTCATGTAAATTGATTGGATAGGATGACGAAACGGACATTTTTGAACGACTGCGCGTGACAGCGTCCACGCCAGTAAGTGCGTCAGCAGAAGTTTTGTCCACGCCGTTGATGTGCCGAATAACCGACGTGAATTCTGAGATGAAGGCTAATTGTCTCACTTCCCGTGGCGTATACAGTGAGGTAGTACGGCCTATTTAATAGGTGAGTGGCGTGTGATCTGTGTAAACTGTGAACGCTCTGCCTTCGAGTAGGTGGCGAAAGTGATGTACTGCCAGGTATATGGCGAGAAGTTCCCGACCGAAAATACTGTATAGTGTTTCAGTTGGAGTCATGTGTTTTGAGAATAACGCAAGTTGTTACCATGCACCGTTGACCATCTGCTGTAGAACAGCTCCTAACGCTGTGTTGTAAGCCTCGGTAATGAGTGCCAGCGGGCAATCTGATTGTGAGTGGGCAAGTAGAGTGGCTTCGGCTAAGGCGCGTTTGATGGCATTAAATGCGTCATCCGCAGCAGTGTCCATTGTAGTGCTTTCGCTGAGTGCTTGCCGCAAAGCATGAGGTCTAGCAGTTTCAGCAGCGTGGCACAGTTTCTGATAAAGCGGCGGTAAAAGTTTACGAGCCCTAGAAACTGGTAGAGCTTTGTGGTTGCTGATCGGTTGGGGAATTCGATGATGACCTGCACTTTGTGAAGAAGTGGGCGGATGCCGTTAGTGTCCAAGTAATGACCAAGAAATTCGAGGGCTTGTTATTTGAATTGGCTCTTTTCAATGTTATGATTACGCCATTTGTGTAGAGGCTTTGGAAGAGTTGGCGCAGGTGGTGCAAGTGTTCTTCAGGCGAAGAACTTGTGACTAGGATGTCATCAACGTATGCAAATACGAAAGGCAGTCCACGCCGAACAGAATCGATGAAACGCTGGGAGGTCTGCGCAGCATTAAGAAGTCCAAATGACATTCTTATCAATGGAAAGTCCGAATGGTGTTGTGATTGCTGTTTTTGGAATGTCTTCATCTGCTACAGGAATTTGGTGATAGGCACGGACAAGATCTATTTTTGAAAAGATGGTTGCGCTATGGAGAGCTGAAGTGAAGTCCTGTATGTTGGGTAGCGGGTACTGGTCCAGAACGATCTTGGTATTCAGAGACCGGTAACTCCACATGGCCTCCAATCCCCAGACTTTTTGGGGACAAGAGGAAGGGGAGATGCCCAGCTATTAAAAGAGGGTCTGATGATTCCGAGTTCCATCATTTGTTCGAATTCCGAACGGGCCACTTAGAGTTTTTTGGAGCTAGACGTCATGGTCGAGGGAACATAGGTGGTTCTGATGTGACAATGTGATGCCGAACGTCATGGTACACTGGTTGAGTCCATGTTGGGAGTGATGTAAGCGGAGCAAACTCTGTTAGGAGAGCTGTAAATGGCTCTTTGGCAACTGGTGTATGAGAGGGCCATACATGTAGTTGTGCGCACTGCAAGTCCGTGAATGGAGAGTTTAGTTACGGAGTCTATTAAGCGCTTTCTCTTGACAACGACGAGGACTCCATGTTGGTTTAAGAAGTCAGCACCAATCATTTCAGATCCAACATCAGCGAGCAAAAACACCCAGCGGCATATTCTTCGAAGCCAAAAGTTAAGTGTTACAGAACGTTGCTTCGGTCGAAGATGTGGAAAAGGCGACACTCTTCTTGGCACTGAGCACTCGTCGCCGCTGGTGGTCAGCCGTTGAGTTTTTCGACCATGTGCAAGGCAAAAGGCAGCGGTGGGCATTCGCACCAAAACGGCGATTGTAAGCACATACGTGGACTAGGGATAGTCACTTTGCTCTCGTCTGCGTCGATCGGGCGTCGAAGAACCATGACGTTGGCGCTCACAATGTGCAGATGGCTATGGGTAAGTTACGGGCGCGATGAGATGTTGCAGCCGAGCACTAAGGCGGTCAACATCGGAGGGGCCAGTGGTAATCTGCGCAGGGTTAGGTGGCTGAGGAGGGGTGGCCGGAGTGGTCGGTGGTGTCGAGTGCAGTGTGTACTGATGGAGGCGACTGGGAAACTTGGTGTCGCCAATTTCATAACTTTATCGGCTAGCGCAGCCAGTTATGACCAATTCAAGGCTGTGGCTGAAGCAAGCACCTTTCGGACCTGGGACCGCAGTCGCCGAAGAAAAGTTCCTGTAGCACTGTAGTGTCCATAGTTGTCGCACTAGTGCCGAGAAGCTGCGTCATTCGCCGCAAAAGCTGGCACGGACGTAGGGCACCGAGCTCACCTGCGGAGAGTAGCTGCAATATTTTCGTTCTCTTCGACGCAGTGGTCTTTTTTAGGAGGGCTGCCTTGAGCTGCTCGTATCGTCTTGCCGAAGGATTGTTACAAAACGAGGTAATTATGCCGACTACCTCTTCTGCAGCTTTTGAGGGGAGTGCGCCAACCACATAGTGAAATTTCCGCTGTTGCGAGGTCATTCTTGTTAGCTGGAATGGCGATTAAACTTGCAGAAACCACATGGCACGGTTGCGTTCCCAGTATGATGGAAGAGGGCAAGGGACGGTTGAGATAGCCTGACTTGATCGATCGGTCTCTGGCGTCGTTTGGTTAGGACTGGGTGAATGAACTTGGTGTTCCATTTTGGAATATCCGTGCGTTGGCGTCTGATCTTTGTCAGTCGTCAGAGGCACGGCTCTACGTTACTTAGGTGCGTTTAACAAAACGTGGTCACCAATTGTAGAGGGCACGCGGCGGATTGACTGACTGCCAGACAAGACGTCTATGCGGTATGGTTGTTAATTCTTCGTCTGCCGCGATGCGGCGGCACGCGAGTGCGGGCCACCACCGTGAGGGGGGAAGAAAAAGAGAAGGAAGAAAGCGTGCAAGGAAGGTTGTTTTACGCATATACAAAAACACAGTGTTACAGAGATAACACAAATTGTAAAGTTGAGGGCACATAGTTTAGGTTACGTGGGGGTGCGGAGGCGCGTGTTTCGACACTCAGCACAGTTCAAACGGCAAGCTATTTCTATGTATCACTTACCACTGTTGGCAGGCATCTCGGTGGGAACTCTCGTGTTTTCAGCATTATCAGCAAGATGGCGAAGTGAGCGCGTGGCGGTTCTCATCTCTCACGCGTATACTTTGGCCCACGTCGAAGAAAAATTGAGGGATCCTTAAGCTTCACCTTTAAGAGTCGAACGCGATAGCGAAATTCGGCCGCTACGGCGCCCTAAGTGCATACTTGAAACATATTTTGTTAAACACTGTTGTGACGCGCACCTCCGACGACGTTACGAAGGGCGCCCCGAAATCTCACCGCTGCAACCACTGTTTCGAAAGACGGCGACGCCAACACGGTCCCGAAGGCGCCACTGCTTCGAACTCCGCAGGGAAGGTCACCAACCGTTTGGTAGCGTAGGTTTCTCAGCTCGTGACTGCTTCTGCGCAGAGCTGATAGACGAGCGGATGAGACGACGGTGAGTTAAACAAGGTTTATGTACAGCATATATACAGAGGCGTTACAAATTCGGCACTGGGGCCGACAGAGACTCGAAGAGCCGAGCTCTCCACTCTAACACATAGGTCTGCTCTCAAATAGGACTGCTGCGACACACATGTCTGCTCTCCAACACGTCTGCTGACCGCGACGCGCCACAGGGCTCCTTTTATATGCACCGGGTCCAACCCAAATGTCCAACCAGAAGCGCCGCTGGTCATGAGGTCAGACTCCTCCAATGGGGTCACCGCTGGGCCGCGTCATTCTTTCTCATCGAATCTAGAGAGGCTGCGCTGCAGGTGGCTGCACCCAAGGACGAGTGACGTCGCTAGGCGTTGCGTCAGCCGCCAGACAGCAAGACGCCGGTTGTTTACTCGACGGGCTCGCTTGCTGAGGTGACTCACTGCACGTGGGCGACAGAAAGGCGCTGTCGTGTGTTTACGCCGTTGAGTTGTTCGCGTCAGGCGGACTGGCCTTGACAGATTGCCTTTTCCAGAGGCACGGACGTTTGCTGCGGACTCGCAGGCATAACAGCACCCCCGCCGCCAGACAATGCGCCGAAAAGACGAGCTGCTTCCATGGGGCTCGGATGTCAGGTGCGCTCGTTCGCCAGGTCCCTCCAGGTTCGCCTCCAGGGCCATGGGGAGAATGCAGCTCCAGACTCTGTTCCGGGAACACATCTCATTCTTGAAGACGGATCCCAGCTCCACTGGCTTGTCGCCACAACTTGCCGGCCCGCTTCGCTCGTCTCTAACGATCCTTGGTTTCAGCACTTGTCGATGGTTCTGCAACTTGTCAAGAACGAATCGACAACAGACAACACACGACACAAGCAAGTGCCCTCGGTCACCCGACAGAACACCAGACAAAGTATAGTACAACATATACCTAGCTACGCGTCCATCGGAATTTCTCTTCCTCTACATCAAGAGGCACATGTGAGACACAGGACTCTTAAAATGACAACTCAAATTTTTACACGTATAAAACTCACCGAATTAGAATACAACATAAAGTTGGCTCCTTGTGCTCACTTTGGACGAGAGCGATCAGCTCAGGTCGTGATGAGGTCAAAATTTTGCCCCAAATCACCAGCGAGAAACCGAAATGTGGAGAAGGTACTATCTAAACGCACGGCTCAATGCGTTTGCATTAGCGTTTAGCTTTCCTTTTTTTTTAGTGAACGTCAAAGTTGTGCAATTGGAGTATCATGCTCCATCTCAGTAACCGGCCACTTTTAGGCGACGATACCTATGCGGTACCAAGAGCGGCTCACACTTGCGACGTGGCACGGGGAAACAACGATACAGCTTGCTAGGGATTGGCTCCTCACAAGTTAGCTTGATATCGTGTTCGATCACCATCGTGTTTCCGGGACGGTCCGAACACACGTCTCCAATCTCGGAAACAATCATTCTCGGGTCCTCCTTTTGGACTTCACTTAACCTAGGCTCTAGGTCAACTGCTCCAAGATCACCTCCGATCCCCTTTCGATTACATCACTAGAACTCCAACTTTCAGTTCCCTCTTCCTCTGAAGCATTCAACAGCAGATTTACGACCGCTTGACGTAGAACGTATGGTTTCATCAAGTTGTAAATTTTGTTCGGCCGCCTTCCCAATTTCACTTCACAATTGGCACCAGAAAGCTTCGATATTACTTTGGCGGGCCCTTCCCAATGAGCCTCAAGCTTGTTCTTTTTGGACGGCTGCAGCAGCATTACCAGACTTCCTACTTCAAAAGCGCGCTTTTTCGCCGATTTGTCGTTATACTCCTTCAACAACACTTGTGCAGCTTTCATGTTGCTTTCCACTAGCGCTTCAATCGAGAGGTCCTCACGCTGCTCTCGAATGAGCGTCTCTGGATCAACCCTCGACAGCTTACTCCTACTTTTCGCTACAGGCGAGAGTGTTGCGCCCCTTTCGCTCTGATTCAAAGGCGCCATGTCGTCTCTCCTTGCTACGGAAACCGCACCGGTCGCTTCGGCGACGGGCCGCTCGCGTGACTGCTCACATGACTCACGTGGAAAATTTCCTCTCTGGGGTTCCGTCGACCTGCCGACAAGGTCACTTGAGAGTTCACCGCATTGAACAAGATGAAGCTCCTGCGAAAGCTTCCGTGCTTGCGATTGCGTGAGGGCCATGTACGCTAAGTTGGGAAAGAACGATTTACCCTGCTCTTTGAGAAGCTGCTCTGAGTTGTTGGAGAAAAGATAAGGAAAACAATCGGGAAGCGCGGCAGACACAGCCGCTTCGGGGCGAAGCTTACCGAATGCGCCTTCAATGACAACCGTGGCGATTGCTAAGCAAGCACTCTGCTCCTCGGCGACTTGCCTGATCCACGCACATTCTCCTGTAAAGTCATCCGGAGACACCAATGAAGGATGGACAACGTCCATGGTTGCTGCTGAGTCTCAAGTGCTCGACACGTTTTCCTATTCACACTAATTTCTTGGAGATACGGCTCTAACAACCGCATGTTCTTTTCCGATTCTCTGATTGTTGCAAAAGCAAACTTTTGCTTACAGTTTATCACGATGTGCCCTTCCTTTTTGCAGTTGTAGCAGATTAGTGGCTTCCGTGATTCAAACGCCCGTGTGGTATCAGTGCGTTGTTTAGGAACCTCACTCAATTTCTCCGCTTCCGTTTGCTCTTCCCCTACAGTGTCCTTCGTAAGAGACGGGTTCTTCTTGAAATTACGGTGCGGAGCGGGTTTCCGTTGATCAGGTTTCTTTCAAAAGCCCTCTTTCCTTTCATTCTTTTCAACGCCTTTCATTCCTTTCCACGTCTAACACACTTGACCTATTGTTAACAACAGCTCCCGATCTTGTCACCGACATCAGCTATTTACCGAAAATTAGCGATCACTCCATAATACACGTAATGTTTAATGTCCCAACTCGTTTGTCCCATAATAACCCTAAGGTTATTTACGATTACGGAAAGGCTAACTTTTCGGTCATTAATGATGGGCTGAAGATTTTTCTGGATGAGTTTCTTGTTGGTTTCGATGAGAGATCGGTCTCTGAAAACTGGCACCTGTTTAAAAGTACAATTCACAATTTAAATAAACATCATATTCCCCAAAAGGTCATTACCACTAACCGTCTTTCCATGGTTAAGCCGTGCATTAAAACGCCTTGCTAACAAAAAAAGGCGTTTCTTCATCAGAGCAAAGCGGTCTCGAAAATCGGAGCACTGGTCAGCACTTAAGGATGTCGTATGTGCATATAAGAAAACTTTAAAGCAAGAAAAACATAAGTTTATGAATGTTACATTACCTGAACTTCTTTCCGCAAACCCTAAAAAATTCTGGAGTCTGATTAAGGATACAGATGATTCGACAATTTCTCTTGCTGATTTGCAGTCAAACCGAATTAGTAACGCTGATTGCGCCGCCGCTCTGAATGACACGTTTGCAAAAGCATTTTCCAGTTGTACTAACTCGTCACTGCCTGCCTATCACACTCATTATGATTTCCCCATGGCCCCTGTTCATTTTGATTTTGATGACATTGTACGCATTATTCAGAGCCTAAAATTATCTTCTAGTTGTGGTCCTGATGACATTAATACTAAAGTGCTCAAAAACACCTCGATTTACTCTGCTATAATATTGTCCAAAATATTTAATCAGTCTCTTCAGTCAGGGGAGATTCCAGATGACTGGAAAATAGGTAAAGTGATTCCACTCCATAAATCTGGTGACATTCTGCTTCGAACTATCGCCCCATTTCGTTAACGAGTATTTCTTGTAAAATATTTGAACACGTCATTGCTTCCCACTTGGCAAAATTTTTTGAATCATCCTCATTTTTTTCACCTGAGCAACATGGCTTTAGAAAATTATTTTTGTGTGAAACGCAGTTGGTAGCCTTCACAAACAACCTTCATTCTGTACTTGATAATGGTTCCGCGGCTGATTGCATATTCATAGACTTTTGTAAGGCATTCGATAAAGTTCCCCACAGTCTGCTTCTTCACAAACTAAGCCAACTGAATATCGACCCTAACGTTCTTAAGTGGATTAAATGTTTTCTAACAGATCGCTCTCAATTTGTTCATGTTAATGGTTTTAACTCTTCAACTCTACCGGTCACTTCAGGCGTCCCACAAGGCTCAGTTTTAGGTCCACTGCTTTTTCTTATATATATTAATGATCTGCCTAGCAATCTGACTTCTTGTGTGAAACTTTTTGCCGATGACTGTGTTATTTACCACGAAATAAAAAAATGCTACTGACGTTTCTTTGCTTCAACAGGACCTTGACGCTATCGATAATTGGTGCTCGACTTGGCATATGCCACTTAATATTAATAAATGTAAAGTAATGCGGTTCTCACGCCAACGTAAATTAAACCCTTCCTCTTACAGTATAAGCAGCTCCCCATTGCTACCAGGGTCGTCCTATAAATACCTCGGGGTTATTTTAGCAGCAGACTTGGGTTGGAATATGTATGTCTCCTCTATTATCTTAAATGCTAACCGGACGCTTGGTTTTATTCGGCGACATTTTTCTCTAGCCCCCGCTTCTGTTAAACTGTTATTGTACAAGTCACTTGTTTGATCTAAACTTGAATACGCGTTTTCAGTATGGGATCCATGCAATAATTCACTAATAAATGCACTTGAAGCAACCCAAAACAGAGCATCGCGTTTCATCCTTCACGATTACGGCCGTTTATCAAGCGTAACGCAAATGAGAGCAACTCTGTCTCTTGAACCACTCACACTGCGCAGGAAGATATCGCGCATGTGCCTTTTCTTTAAAATCTCTAAATTGAACGCCACCCTTAAAACTGCTCTTATCTTGCCCCTTGCTTATGTTTCATTGCGTATAGATCATTCTTGCAAAGTTGGTATCCCGAAATGTCGCACTGTATCATATTAAAATTCGTTTATTCCTAGAACTACACCACAGTGGAATCGCCTGCCACCCTCCCTAGTGCTTACTAACAATATTGACCAGTTTAGGAAAAAAGTGTCTGATTACTTCACTTCTGTGTAGCTTGAACTTCACAGTGTTTATTTACCTTATAATGAGTCATATGCATGCAGTTGTCAATGTTAGTTTTGTTATCTTTTCATGCGAGAGGCAATACCTGTGTAGATTTGTGTTAAACTTTTGTATACTTCTACGCACCACTGGATACTTGTTTGTTCAGTGCTTTTGTATATTTGCTCATATGTGTGCAATGTTTGTACAATTCGAACACCTTTCAACATCCTCATCCTGTACCACTCCCCTCAACAAGTCCCTCTGGCCATGAGGGTACCAGAAATAAATAAATAAATAAATAAACGAGCACTGCCCTGCTATGCGACATTCGGCGAGTATAATACTCCTCAGCTAACTCTGCTGCCTTGTTTAGCTGTACTTCACCCAGCTTGTCCTGCAGCCAAAGTTTGACATTCTCCTCGATGCAGCGGTAGAATTGCTCCAATGCAATGCATTCCACCACTTTATCGCGGTCGTCATAAACACCTTCGCCCTTGAGCCATTCAATTAAATTGGCTTTAAGACGAAACGCGAAGTCAAAGTGTGACTCATTCCCCTTTTTAGCATACCGGAACCTTTGCCTGAAAGCCTCGGGTGACAACTTGTAACGTCTCAAGAGCACTTCCTTAACCTCGTCATAGCTCTCAAACGCTTCCCTCGACAAGCAAGTTATCGCGTCGGACACTTCGCCGGGAAGAAGAGCTAACAGGTTCCGCGCCTAAAGAGACCGCTCCAAAGCGTTTCGCTCACAGACGTGTTCAAACTTGATGAGATACTTCGCCATGTCCTCGCCTACTACGAACGGTGGCAGTTGGTCCCGAATTCTAAAACCGCTGACCTGAATCATCGGAGAAGCTACGCTAGGCGCCTGCGAACACTGTAGGATTGCCAATTCTATTCGTTTCAATTCGAGGCGCTCCTGTCTCTCGGCCTCCTCGCGGCGTTCTCGTCTTTCAGCTTCTTCACGTTCGCGAGCTTCTCACCTTTCAGCTTTCTCGCGGCGTGCTTTGATATTCACTTAGGCCTCATCGACTTCCTCAGCCGACACTCCCTCATCCTTCATGATCTCAAGGATCGCTTGCTTTCGTTTCGTACAGCCCAAAATAATGCCTAGTTCCTCACAAACTTCGATGAGTTCCTTCACTTTAAGGTTCTCCATCGTTCACACTAGCCTCTTGCTGTTTGCCCCTGTTAAGAATCTACTTGCCGTACCTACTATAAGCCTACTAGCAAGACGCGTAAGCAATTTTTCACACTCCCGTGTTTACCCCCTCCACATTAACTTTGGTTTCAAAGCGCTTCGACTTGGCTTGAAACGATGAAAGCTCACTCTAATGCTTCACACAGCCCTTCTCTAAACTACTACAACCTGAGCTAGAGTATGCTGGTGAACTGAGGGGAAAACATCAGGCACTCACCGCATCGATGTCGCTGACGCCGGCCGATCCTGCAGCTGCCAACCACTGTTGCGACGCGCGCCTCCGACGACGTTACGAAGGGCGCCCCGAAACCTCACCGCTGCAACTACTGTTTCGAAAGACGGCGACGCCAACACGGTCCCGAAGGCGCCACTGCTTCGAACTCCGCAGGGAAGGTCAACAGCCGTTTGGTAGCGTAGGTTTCTCAGCTCGCGACTGCTTCTGCGCAGAGCTGATAGACGAGCGGACGAGACGACGGTGAGTTAAACAAGGTTTATGTACAGCATATATACAGAGGCGTTACAAATTCGGCATTGGGGCCGAAAGAGACACGAAGAGCCGAGCTCTCCTCTCTAACACATAGGTCTGCTCTCAAATAGGACTGCTGCGACACACATGTCTGCTCTCCAACACGTCTTCTGACCACGACGCGCCGCAGGGCTTCTTTTATATGCACTGGGTCCAACCCAAATGTCCAACCAGAAGCGCCGCTGGTCATGAGGTCAGACTCCTCCAATGGGGTCGCCGCTGGGCCGCGTCATTCTTTCTCATCGAATCTGGAGAGGCTGCGCTGCAGGTGGCTGCACCCAAGGACGAGTGACGTCGCTAGGCATTGCGTCAGCCGCCAGACAGGAAGACGCCGGTTGTTTACTCGACGGGCTCGCTTGCCGAGGTGACTCACTGCACGTGGGCGACAGAAAGGCGCTGTCGTGTGTTTACGCCGTTGAGTTGTTCGCGTCAGGCGGACTGGCCTTGACACAGATTGCCTTTTCCAGAGGCACGGACGTTTGCTGCAGACTCGCAGGCATAACAACACACACACACACACACACACACACACACACACACACACACACACACACACACACACACACACACACACACACACACACACACACACACACACACACACACACACACACACACACACACACACACACACAGAAGATTGCACCTGCCCGCGCGAATGGTACAGACAGGTTTTTGATTTGAAGCAAGAGTTACAAGGCCTGCAAGATACAAGCCACACGCTTGCCATCTTGGAGGCCATAAAGAGTCTGACAATGCCTCACAGATGGCAGCACATTATCTAGCGTTTGCTGTTTGCTTGATCAGCGCCTCTGCAAAGGCATGATATGTTTTCCCCTAGATGGACATAGTTGCCCATTTTTAGAGCTGTTTGAAAGTTTCTGTGTGTTTTTAGCGGAGATGGCTGCACTATCCCGGCCTTATTCGACGTAGTTAGAGGCCTCCTAAATGCGCCTATAAATCGCCAAACGAGCTCGTAATCGTCGTGACCCCTGTCGAACAAAATTCGTTAAAGAGGCTCCGAAAAACTTTTTCAAGTAACCATGGATTATATTCACTGGAAGAGCTTATTGCCTTACGAATTCAACGCAAATTTCAAGAACCGTCAAGTACGAGTGGACTTACAAAGGCTTGTCGCATGCTGCAATTCTCTCGTCCCGATGATCAGCGCTGGAAGCTAAGCAGGGAGGGATAGCAGGGGCAAAGAAACTACATCACCCGCGCTTCGTGTCCTCGAGCACTTTTTTCTTTGTTTTTCTTCAAATGCGCGGCTCTTCAGTGGGATCATGTGCGCACGCGTGGACAAGTAGCGGCCTCTTGTGGCAATCTCTGTAACGAGCTTTTTCGCTAACGGACAGTTTTCCGCTCACAATCAACGGGGCCGACGCCGACGGAGGAATTCCTGCGACGCGAGCTCTCTAACGCTATCGCGTTAATAAGGGGATGTACGCTCAATCACGCGCCCTTATCTTTCAGTGGGGAGAATGGTACGCTTGGCCAGCCTTTGAGTATCGACGGAGTGATTCTGTTGTAGTAACCGGGCTCACAAAGGTCACTGCAATGATTGCACAGCCTCCATTTGCGAAAAGGGCGCGCTTTTCAGACACAGCGAAGTAACAACTGATACGCTTATTCGCGTCCATATTTACTTGTGAGTGCATGTCATGCGTCTTTTGTGCGTGAAAAACGCGGGACACGTTTCGATTTGCTTGCCATTCTGCGAGTGACCTTCAAATTTGTTGTTATCGCGCTGATTGCTTCGCCTTTGCGGCAAAGCTGTGACTTTTTCGCTTCTTTAAGAACCACGCATTTATAGTTCAGCGTGGCATTGTTGAAAGCGTTTGACATTGCGAGCCAATTCGTCAACGTGGTTTGCCGGATACGCCCACCAAGGGCGCTCGGATTCTCGTTCGCAATTTAGCGCGGCTTGAAAGGCTGACGAGCCGCCGGTATGGCAGTTGCTGCGTTGTGGAGACGTCCTTCACAGAGAGAGAGAGAGAGAGAAACACAGACCCGTTTATTTCTTCTCTTTTCCCTTTAAAATCCTCTACATGCCGGCACTTGGCCTCCCGGGAATGTTTGTGTGCCAGGACTGCTCCATCGGCCCGGCGAATGCGAGCTCTCTTATGTTTCCACTGTCGGCGTTCTTCTAGATTCGTTCGTGACATACCCGTGTGGAAGGTTTCAGGAAAAAACTGATGCGCCCGTGCTCGGCGGCATGCCTGCGACGAGGTGGGCAACGTCACTCAACGCAGTCAATGTCGCATGTGCTTAGTTACGACGCTGAGAGTGACGCAACTGAGGGCGCAGCCAATGGAAAGCACTCGTGACACCGCTGCCGGACAGTTTTTCGTTTCTCCAAGCTATATACAGCTTGCGCTGTAAAAAAGACAAAATTAGTAAAAAAAGCATCCAGGAGATAACATGATTCCTACTTGGACCTTTCGTGGGAGTTCATTATTTATTCTAATCGCGCCGCAGGTGCTGGGCATTACAAGCGAACAGAACCAAAGCCCTCTTTGTCGGAGGTTGATTCATAGTAACATGTCTAATAAAGTGTTTTAGAACAGTAAAATAACAACCAAACATTACACCAAATGTCAATATTTGTGCGTTATTTTTCTGTCTGTTGTTGTGTTCCTCGTTTATTTATGATTTCTATGTATGTTATTGAATTTTTTTTCTGTTTTCATCCTGTACCGGCCCGAAGTGTCACGCGCAGAGTGGGCTAAGTCAGGAGACACTGCCTTTATGGTGTATTAACTGACATTTTGTGAAACTTCCCAAATAAATAAAATGAAACAGCGTAACGAGTGAGTCGTTCAATACATTTCAATTTTTTTGCGAAAGACTCTGCCTTAATTCTTTATTACCATCAAGTACACTTCTCGAAACAACAATTAGTGGCGTAGTGAGTGCCTCTGTATTAAAAAAAGTTATGATTTAAGTCATAGTGGATGACACATGCAAGAGTAAGTGTCTCAGTTTCCGCAAGAGTGTTTCAAAATGCTGTAGAAAGGCAACATTTATTTAGTGCGTGCCTTGATGACCCACTCTGGCCGTCCAGCTAACTGTAAACGCCACCTAGCCCCTCTAGGGTCTGGCCGCCACCTAAGGAAGGGGGGCTCCGGTGGGGCTCGTCTCACAGCCTCAGCATGCCTTGGTTCCAGCAAGAACAAGATTAAGTATTGCCTCTCTTTCTCTTTACAGCTTTCGGTGTGACCACTCTGCGCGTGCCCTGCAATCTGTTTGTAACCTGTTAACAAATCTCTATTTGAAGCCTGGTGAAATATCTCGGTATTATCAGTGTCGCGTGAGTAACTTTCTATTGTCATGCCATATGTTTGGAAGACCCTGCACCTATGAGGTATTTCCATGACAACAAAACGTGATCCTGACAGCGACGGCAAAAAATAATTGAGTCTAGTGATCTTATTTTTATTTCAATAATACTATCTGTATCGTTGTTTCACAGAATGCAGCATATAGGACTGCATATAGGCATATATGCATATAGGACACTGAAGTGTGTTTTATTTCAATGTTGAGTTATTATAACCGATTGCACTCGAGTGCATGGACATGACTGTACACTCAATGCAAAGTACCACTCAAGAAAGCAGGCACAACGGTTCTATGCGATTCACGCAATAACATTACAACTGTATTCTAAGGTGACGTCTAAAATAATTGATGGAAATGTTTTCTATGCATGACAGATTTGTGAAAATGATTATATCATGCAGTTAGTTGCTTCGAAACTTTTTCTTCTCACAACTGGTAATTCGCTTTCCCAATTTTAGTTCATTAACCACGAAGAAAACATCAATAATAATGGCACTATGGCAGGCAAGCAGGACACGAGATTTCAGCCACGTCGATTCTTTGACATCTTTTTGCTTAGTTGATCATCTGATCCTTTCGAAAGACGAGGGTGGAAGGAACTTATAAGCAGTAATTTTTGGGGGCAAACTTCCTATACCGTCGGTCGTGCGTCCGCGATGTATACGGAGTAGTAGTAGTAGGTAGCCACCTTCACGGCCAGACTAGAGGAGAGGCACGCGCGCACCCTGTTCAATAGAGGAGGAAACCCGCGCACGGTAGTTGTTTTTGATGAAAGAAATTACAGAGATGACTATTGGTGACTTAATATCCAATAAAATTTGCCTTGAATTTGATGCTTACTAAAAAGCTAGTATCAGAAGAACGCACTTTTAGCACTATCTCACCAGAAAGGGTTGCCTCGTTAAACTGGCTGGGCGTAGCGTCCTTGGTTTAAGCAAGGTTTAGCGAGCGTTGGGCCACAGTGCCACGAATATAGTGAACTAGTATACAGCCATGAAAAATAGAGGTGGTGAAAGTTGGGAAGTAGACATGAAGCGCAGGCCGTAAGAAAGTGCGCAAGTGCCACCTCTCGTTTAGTCCTTTGAATGTCCGCTGGATGGCGGTATACTTCTCTAGGCTGAATACATTATGAAAAGATGCGAGATGGCGGTACTGAGTGTTCACTTGTTGGATGGATGGATGGACAGACAGACAGATGCATGGAAAGACAGATTCATGGACGGACGGACGCATGAACGGATGGACGGATGGAGGCACGGACGGTTGCAAGGGCGGTTGCACAGGCGAACGGACACTCGCCGCACTCATCATCATGCACTTCATGAATATGCTGTGATTTCTTTTAGATGCGAAGCAGCTTAGGATTGAGCGCAATCCGGCGTGCACATGACCCCCCTTACTGTGCATGCGCGTCCGCTACCTCATGTCTTCTACGCTCCCCCTCTTTGGCCTCACAACGCCAACGCATGCATAGAGGGCAGCGTCTGCTAGCGAGTTTCTAGATTTAAAAAAGAAACGATTGCTCGGGCTGCACAACGCCCACAAGCCACCCTGTATATATGGGCGCTGAATCTTGACCTCTAAGGTAGTGCCGCTGGAAAATTTCTCCTATGCGATGTAGAACACTAAAATTCGCAGCGTTCGTGTCAACTAAAAGCAGACTGCGCGCGTCTCCGTGTCCAATCGGAGTCTTCTGTCTTTCATTTTACATTATCACCAATTGGCATGTTCTTGTGGGTAACGCCGGTTCATCACTGCGTGCTTTGCGCCTCCCGAGGTTTCCTCCTGCGCGACGCCGCGATTAGCGCCAGTGTGAACGTCTCCACCAGTGTAAGCGTTAGCGGCCGCTGCTTCGCATCTACACACAATTTCCCTTAGCAGGAGACAGTGAAATTTTTGTTGCCGTGATAGCAATCATAATGACATCCAGTTGGTTTTTGCCGTCATCGTCATGTTTCGTATAAAGTTCAAATCAATAATATCTCGCCCAGGAATCCCATGTTCGCCTATTCACCTTTTCATAAACGCCTCCCTGGGCGCTGCCATAGCCCTCCTTGGGCTGTGAAAATTGGTGCGTCCCCTCGAAAATGCACAGGCAACGCTGAGCCCTTAGCCTTTGTACTCCGGCGCACAGCCCATGGCGGTGTTTTTTTCCTTCCTGTGAAAAGGTGTATAGTTTCTGAAAGAGCGTGAGTGCAAGGTACAAAGGTAGTGGAAGCATAGAGGAACAAGCCTGTAGTTTGCACGAAGGATCCATGAGAAAACAGAATTTTTAAATAGGGGCCTCTGTAATGTGAATACAAAGCGCTTTGCACGTACTGGCTTTGCGACTAAGAGGACATAAGAATTTTACAGCGAAAGCTGTTATGAGATAACAACACGGGTCACGCGCAACGCTGTAGTTGTGCGCCAGCGTCGGTGTCCGTGACCAGTATCGCACGAAAAAATATAAAAAAATAAACTTGAATAAGCTCAGTATTCTACCTCTGAGCCACGCCGGTGCTAGGGACTCGTTCACAAACTTGCCTTAGGCAGGCTTGACGTCGGGAAATAAATCGCGTTAATATGAGCAATCAGACTTTTAGAAACAGCAAAGGAGCCACTAGGCATCAAACAATGCGAAACGCGTAAAGAGTGGGTCATTCCATGCTTGCTTGGTTGCTTGCACAGTGTTTCATACAATAATACCTAGAGTGGAATCTGGCGGGCTCTTACAGCGGCGCTTGTACTCGCATGGCAACGATGGGAAGTACAGGCTTCGGATCTGCTTGAGATGGATCTCGTTCTTGAGATTCACGATGCTTATTTTTCGAGTGTAAAACGAAGTAATATGAAGTTATATTAAACTGAAACTTGCTTCATTCTTTTGCACGCAAACTTTATTTCAAAAAGCTTTTGTGACCATAGCGTAGAAGTGAGACTTGAACAAATATAATCACCAAGTTACGCATCACTCTGTCATTGCGTTCTAGACTTGGCACCAAATTACAATCCATTCATTTTTAGAACACTTGAGAACAAACATGCTTGTTTTTTTTTCTCAAAAATATGCATTATCTATTTATGAAAATAACAGTGTGGTATCAGGTGAGAAACACTTAATGTTTTGTCTTTTGTGATGCTAGGAGCATCTGTCCAACTGGTCTGCCCCGAACGCTTTTTTAATTTTGTTGTGAAATCGAGTCAGTGGAGCGTGACGGTGCGTCTATTCCAAAGAGGATTTAAAAAAATATTGCAATTTCTTTAATCCTCCTTGGTCTGTGGGGAGGCGCTGCGGTCGCCGAGGTGTGCGGATGCGCTTCTATCAGCTCTATTGTTTTCAATGTTCTGCAGCGTTTTTCGGACACCAACCATTGACCTTTTATCATCACCGTATCGGCCTGAGCACCAAGAACCGGTGGTCACCAAGTTTTTGAGTTGGGCGCCCCAGCGTCTGCCAGCGTCGAGCAGGCACCGAGCTAAGCCTGGGCGTTCGCGCCAACTGAGTGCAGGTGTTCGCGACAGCTGCAGAACGCACGGTGCGTTCCCACTATTCGCCGTGGTGTAACCGCTTGCGCCATGTCTATGCAAGTTGCGGTGGACGGAGAGGATGTTTCTCCCAAGGAACTTCAATCTCCTGGTTGGACCGCGGCTGTTAATCGACGGAAAGTCAAAATCGTACCCGACGCTACGGGCGAGGCGCCGAGAGCGAAGCCCGGCGTGGCGACGGTGTTGCAGCCTCGTTGGTTACCCACGAACGTCAAAAAGCAAGTCATAGGCACGTCAAGAATGCCACAGCTTCCGAAAGATCATTTGCGGGTGATTGTCCGTTCGCGCATTGGCCTCGACATGAGGCATGTTAGCCAAATCAAGTTTGCATTCGCCCTCGCTAAGGCGGCGAATCTGGGCGAGGAAGAAATCGCCGAGGACGTAGTTTGTCCCAACGTCTCGCAAAACATCGTGGTAGTGAGCACTCCGACGGAGAACGCCAGGGCGTATGCCAGCATATCCAGTGTTGCGTTGGGCAGTGTGGAGTACGAAGTAAATGCATATATGGCTGCTCCGGACCACACTTGCAAAGGGGTCATACGAGGGGTAGACCTCGACATCGACCCGGTGAAACTTCAGGCGCTGATAGTTCATGACAGAAACCCAACGGCTCTTGAAGGAAAGCGAATCGAAAACTCGAAAGCGGTGGTGATTCCGTTCGACGCACTCAAAATTCCCAATCATGTTATTTGCGGTGCGAGCATGTTTCGCTGCACATTGTTCAGAAGGCAGACCGATGTATGCTACGCCTGTGGCAAGGTCGGACATCGCACTGACGTATGTCCTACGCCGGATGCAGTCATATGCAGGGGATGCGGCAAGAAATCCCCATCGGATGAACACGAGTGCAAGACGATGTGCAAAATTTGCGGAGGCGCACACGTAAGAGCAGACAGAAAATGCAAGCAGCGCTTCCAGGTCCCGTATGTTGCGCGTCACAGGAGAAAGGAAAGACAGAGGCAATACTGCAACCTGGGTTTCCAGCGAGGCTACGCCGCGGAAGAAGACTTCTCACCACTGCACATGGACAAGCCAGGCGGTGCCAGTGCGACACAGTGCGGTCGCTCTCGAACCAAGGGCAACTGATCACGATCCACAGGACGATCAGCCTACATGGCAAGATTCCTACCTAGAACTTCTTCGGTTCGCATCACAACACCAGGGGCTGACAAGGGACCGTGGGCCACCAAGGCCAAGAAAACGTCACAGCCGCAGGTAAAGGGGGGGGGGGTGCTGATTCAGAGCATGTTATCTTCGAGCTAATTAGTAGTATTCAAAAGGAGAATGCTGCCCTCAGAAGCATTGTTGAACAGCTCAAGGCTCAAATAGCAGAAATCAAGGGAGCTAAGGTGGTGAATGCCACTCCTCCATCGCGGCCTAAGAGGCCCGTTGAGAATATAGGGGAGTTGCCAATAGCTGAGGTTCCAATGGACACCCATTCTGAGGCTAGGCCGGCAAATAGAAAGGCCACTACTGAGCATATGAGGAACGAGGAGCCCGATTTTCATGTGCAAACCACAGATTCTTTGACGGAGATTAAGGAGACTCTTAAGCAAATGACCGAGGCGATGGCATCTCTTGGTGCTAGGACTTCCAAGCTTGAAGAAGAGCTGAGCAAACTGAGAGCCAATAAAAGCGTGATGTCGCTGATTAAGAGTAGGGCTACTTCCTTGGGTGCGACCTATGGTAGCACCCAGGCTGGATCAGCCGACATCACTAATGAAGGCTGCGAGTAACAGCATATTGAATTTCCCAATCTGGCATTAGAACTATTGGGGCTTCTCTCAAAAAAGAGCGTCCTTACAACAGTTCCTCAGATCGAGAGCATCGCGACCGCAGATTATCTTATTACAAGAGGTATTAACGGATACAGCTTCTCTGTTGGGCTACACATCATACGTAAACAAAGGGCCGGAATGTAGGGGGGGTCTCTACTCTGGTCTCTAACAAACACACTTTTATCGAGCATGACTTAAAGATGGGTAGGTGCAAAATTGAATATCATTTGGCGAGGTTATCCCGAGTGGCGAGCTCAAAAATAGCATATTCATCCTCAACGTGTACAGTTCCCCTGGAGGGGGGCAGCATCTCTTCACTTCGTTGTTGGCCAAGGCAGTTTCTGTAGCAGGCAGGGTCAGGGCCCCCGTTGTTGTGGCCGGGGACTTTAATGCCCACCATCCGGCTTGGGGTTACCCACACACCACACGCAAAGGCGCGAATCTCTGGCAGGCAGCGGCGGACCTTGGACTCACATTATTAACCGATTACAACTTTCTCACTAGCATTGGCAACTCTGTGTCACAGGATTCGACTCCCGATCTCACATTTGTGGGGTCGGCAGGGGAATTTTCCAGGGCTAACTTGGGAGTAGAATTAGGGAGTGATCACTATATTGTCTGCACAGAGTTGCAGGTAGGCAGGAAGCCTCCCAGGACATTCAAATACATAGACTGGGATCACTTCCGAAAGATCATTGAGGAAAGAAGGGGTGAATCATCGGAGAACTTCCAAGATTGGATGGCTAGTGTCAGAGGGGACGTAGAAGAAGCGACCAAGCTGGTACACACCGAGCTCGAGGTTAATCAGATGAATAGCAGATTAGCACACTTACTAGAGGCCAAGGATTATCTGCTGTCTCGGTGGAAAACGCAGAAGCTCAATCACAGGCTTAGAAAGAGGCTAGCCGTGCTAAACAAGGAAATTATGACACATTGGCAAGTACTTGAGAGACAGCAATGGCAGGAGGTGTGTGACATAATGGTGGATGGAAAGATGCGAACAGGTGGGAAATGGAACCTACTCAAGCACCTGCTCTACAAAGATAAGACAAAAACCAGCCAAAATCGGGTAGTGGATAGAATTCTACAATGTGGAAGGGCAGCACCACGGGGATGACTAAATCGCCACGTGCTTAGTACGGAGGTATCTTCCTCTGGCGGGCGATGCTGGATCTCCGGGGCCGGCCTGGTCACGATATGAGGGCAAACCAGCCGTGCGCCTTGATAGGCCGTTCCAGGAGGCGGCCGTTCGCGAAACACCACAAAAGCTCAATGGCCGGTCAGCCCTGGGACCTGATAGCGTAACTAACAAACTGTTGTGCAATTTAGACGACAGGTCGATAAAAGTCATAACGGCAGAGATCAACCGTATATGGGAATCGGGTGTCTTTCCAGATGAGTGGAAGGCTGCGTCTGTGATTCTTATTCCTAAGCCTGGGCACAGCCCCGGGGCTGAGAACCTCCGGCCAATCTCCCTCACGTCTTGCTTGGGCAAGGCTGCGGAGCATATGATAAATGATCGGTTCTCTAAGCACATTGAGGACGAGGATCTTTTTCCCAAACAACATGATAGGCTTCAGGCCTCACCTCTCTGCGCAGGACGCCATGCTACTTATCAAGCGTGATATATTAGATAGAGACACCCGAGACACGAGGGCCATTCTCGGTCTCGATCTGGAAAAGGACTTCGACAAAGGGTCACATAGGCATATTCTAGACTCGATCTCCCGCCTTGACCTGTGAGAAAAATTTTACAGATTTGTGCACTCCTTTCTCGGAGGTAGGAAGGCCACTATCAAATCGGGTGACATCAAAGGCTTATGATCTCAGGCAACGGGGTACGCCACACGGGTCGGTTGTTTCGCCGCTCTTGTTCAACGTAGCGATGCAGGGCTTGGCAGTCAAGCTTCAGCAAACGGGGAGTATTAGCTCCACAATCTATGCAGACAACATCGTCCTCTGGTGCTCTGGCGGGTCGGACGGCAGCGTTGAAGAACGGCAGCGTTGCAAGCGGCAGTGCATTGCGTCGAGAAACATGTTAGTCAGATGGGCCTCCATCTCTCACCTTCTAAATCAGAGTTGCTCCTATATCGTCCCACTCGAACGGGACCAAAGCCAAGAGGGTGGAGGCCTCTCGAGGAGACGGATATTAGGGTACGAACTTCATCCGGGTGCGAGATCCCCAGGGTTCGTTCTCTCCGGGTGCTAGGCATGATTATTGAAGCTAACGGTCAGGCACCGCCGCGGTGGTCTAGTGGCTAAGGTACTAGGCTGCTGTCCCGCAGGTCGCGGGTTCAAATCCCGGTGGCGGCGGCTGCATTTCCGATGGAGGCGGAAATGTTGTAGGCCCGTGTGCTCAGATTTGGGTGCACGTCAAAGAACCCCAGGTGGTCGAAATTTCCGGAGCCCTCCACTACGGCGTCTCTCATAATCATATGGTAGTTTTGGGACGTTAAACCCCACAAATCAATCAAATCAAGCTAACGGTCAGCACGGGCGTACTATAGAGAAGCTTACAGGGCATGCTGAAGGAGTACTCAGACTAATTGCAAGGGTTTCCAATAAAAAGGGGGGCTTAGGGAAGATAATCTACTCAGGCTATTTCACGCGTTCCTCATGAACCATGTGAATTATGTCACTCCCATGCACATATGGCAGAAACACGAGATTAACAAGCTCAACACGCTAATCAGGAAGTGTATTAAGAGAGTCCTCGGACTCCCAATTCACACACGCACAGAAAACCTAGCAAGACTTGGCATACATAACACATTGGAAGAAAGGATTGAAGCTCCGCAGAACGCACATATTTCCAGACTCTCGTCTACGACGGCTGGAAGGGGAATCCTGACTAAGGTTGGGCTCAGTCCGACGACTTTAAAGGATAATACAATTCAGCTTTCGGATAGTGTGCGACAGGCTATTACAGTCTGCCCTATTCCAAGGAACGTGCATCCAACTTTTAACGTTGGCAGGAGGGCGGCTCGCGCCTCCGCGCTTTTGTGGGTCGCGCTTGTGCATGAGGCAGAGTCGTGTTTTGTAGACGCTGCCCAGTACGAAGGTGACTCCAATTGCTTTGTTGCTAACGTTGTGGACCTAAAGGGACGCGTATTATCAGCCGCGTCAATCAGCACGTCGTCGGCTTGTAAGACAGAACAACTGGCCATTGCACTGGCAATCCTCAGGTCAGACAGAGAAGATATATTTACGGACTCGAGATCAGTCCTTCGAGCTTTCTCAACTGGGGCTGTTTGTGAGGAAGTTGCTAGGGCACTTGAAGGTAAGGTGCTGACTCATCACGTCATTACATGGTTCCCAGCGCACAAAGGCGCCGAGGTAGGGGGGTTGGCTAACGTTAATTGGTTGGCCCATGCCCTGGCGCGAGGTCTTGCCGGCCGCGCCAGGCACTGGGAAGCCGGTGTGCCGGGTGGAACCGGCGACGGGCTTGGTCCGACCCTTTCGGAAACTGAGCCACCCCACTTCAGGGACGTTCTCTCCACCTTTAACGAGATCACTAGCCACTACCAGATGAGCCGCAGGGCTTTCCCCTTGCCACATCAAAATCTCATGAGGCCCCAGGCCGTGACTCTCAGGCTTCTGCAGACAATGTTGTATCCCACACTCGCCGTCTTCAGTAGGTACACAGAGGTATCCCCTCTGTGTCCCGACTATGGAGCGGTTAGCGACTTTAGGCACATGGTCTGGGCGTGCCCCTCTTTGCAGCACCACACAATCCACGGCTTGACGGAGGAAGCCTTCTCTGCTTTCCTCACGAGCCACGACTGGTTTGACCAACTCCGCGCTGTCCAGAAGGCCCACGATGTGGCGGTGAGGCTTGGCCTCCCTGTCCGAACGTGGAAGCGGCCCGCAGTCTTGCCCCTATAAAAACGGGGTGGAGATTCTTCCGGACCTGAATAAACTTAACTATCTATTTATCTATCCTTGGTCTATTCAGCCTCGTCATCGTTTTGCAGTCAATATAAAACAAGTTTATGCTAAACGCTCTCGTGAAAAACATGAACTCGAGGCAATATCCTGCTCTGGTATGAGACGCTACATCTATGCGCAGCGTTGAGTGGACGATGCGTCGTTTAAACAGTCAAATACGACTCGCAAAACTGCAACGTCACAGCAAATAAAGAGATCTAGTAATTGTCAGCCTCTTCGAGCAACAAAGGCACTGCTTCAGCCTGTTTTACCGCCCTCACTACCCGCGCTCCGCGAAGAACGAAACTGAAACTGTAAAAAAAAAGTCTGTAGACAGTTCGCTTGCTAACCCTATCCAATCCGAAGCCTGTACTTCCCATATTTCTCATAATGGTACACGATCGCAGCGCCAGATTCGGCTCTAAGTATTATTGTATGAAACTCTATGCTTGCTTGCTTGTGCTTATGTTTGGCTTGTATCCCCTACGGGGGCCGTTAAACCAGCGGGTAGTGTATTCAAGATGAAAAAAATTTCAAATTTGATTAAGGAAAATTAATAAAGTAGATATCTAGGGAATATGAAATTTAGCAATTCTAATGTCACGCACGATAATGTATATACAAAACTGTAGCATAAATCAATAACTGCATTTGAAAAAAACTACAATTTCATTAGAGATAACCTTACAAGAAAATTTTATGGTGCATCCAAGGAATTCAGAGACTGCTATGTAGACGTTCCTGTTGCTGTGGCGCAGAAATGAAAACCCAATGGAACGAATGTTTTCGGAATTAGGAGTAATTCTTAATTTTCCTATTAGTAATTCTAAGTGATTTTTCGTCCAATGTTCCAACACATTGAAAAAGCTTGTTCTTGATCACCTATTAAGCGGTGGTATATACCCACTTCACACGTAATTCTTTATCGTGTTCAGCCACGTAATTCTTTATCGTGATCAGCCACTGAAAGCAACGCTAAATTCATTACAAGTGCTTAGCGGATACCACGCTTCTCTGAAGAATGATGAAGAAATGCATAGCGCATGGCAGCTTATTATATGCTGGAATTATGAATATCTATGGCGTAGTGGGTACCATCAAGCGGGCTTTAAAATTCCACTCTTCATGCTTTCCCTATGAGTGTACTGTGCCTTCCGCGCAGGCCTGACGTTTTTTCAAGAAGGTCCCACACTGATGTTCTTGCCTGGCGCTTGCAGCTCCGAGGGCTCAAATGGGAAGCTACAAAAAAACAATGAATAAAACCTGGCACAGAAAGTTACTTTTTGTACACATATTCGAAATTCGACGTTTAAAGGCGTAGTAGTAATAAATCGGCTTCCTATCTCTATCAATTCTTTGAGTTGCCATAGTTAATTGAAGCCATCACCCATAAAAATCAAACTTCTTCCTCTACCTGCGATCAGCCAGCATGCTCAAAGATGAACAACTGGTCATAAAAGCACAGACCGTTTCTCGGTTAATATATGCTAAATGTTTGAAGCATAAGAAAGCGTCAGAATAGGTCAGAAATTTCAAAAGCTGACTCTCAATCATTCACGAGAAATCGGGTAAGTTTGATGTTGCCTGAAAGCTCTTGCTTCAGTGGGCGCCACCATGCCTGTTTTACGTAAGGCTTTTGAGACAGGCTTTGTGGCTCCCGTTAATTCATTAGGAACCAGTCTACTTTACTAAGTGCACTTCCGTATTCGAGAATAAAGCAAACATAACGCAATAGTGCAGTTTTTCTCATTTCAATATCGGGTACGAAGGCTTGAAGCAAGATGATGCTAACTTGGCATGTTGACTTTGTTTAGTTGTTGTTTTTCTGTTCTATGAGTTGTAAAACTTTAAGAAAACTAAAGCCCACCAAATACACATGCTCAGTACTCCTTTTTTGAAAAAATTGTTTCAGGTTTCACATTTTTTACGTTGAAAAAAACAACAACAAGTTGGTTGTGCTGCAGCAAGAAAAAAATAATCGCTGCACAGCGTGAGAAGGGTATATATAGAGCGCATAGTTTTGCTGGAAGGTGTAATCATCTGCACCGTTTGCAGCGAGTTACATCGGATTGCTTTCCCATTCAGATACAGTGACCATGCATGGGTAAAGAGCACGTTGAGGGGTATAGTTGTTTTGGCTAGGTGATGATGCCACCTCTCGTGTGGCACTGGAGTCGGGCGCATGTTTCTGAAGCGTATTTAGTAACTTGAAGACGTTTATTGCGAATAATTCTTTGTTTCTGCTAAATTGAGTATTTTAAGCCAGATTTAGGCGTAACTAACGATTTTAAGGCCTGTATTGAGCGCTTTACCATGGCCGTCATCGCGCCACATGCGATACATGGATGGGCAGCAAGCTGGGGCTCTAAAATGCTACGCACTTACGAGCGCGGACATAAGCTTGCACAACGTTTCCCATCAAGGCGTACCTATATTCATCAAAGTTCCCTCTCTTCTATACTAAGCCAAAGTATGGAGCAGAATTCGATCTCCCTCTTCAAGTGACCTGGAGGGCGAACGACCCTCCTCCCAACTTCACCCCTGCCCGCACACCTATGACCGCTAGATAAAGAGCGATTCAGTGACAGCTCAGTATCACCTGCACTCCGCAGAAAAACGAGAGATAAGCGCTGCCATGCGAGTGGTGAGCAGCGCGCAGGAGACTGCGGCACCGTCGGTGTGTTCGAACCCTACCTCTACATTTTGCTGAATCTGCTGTTACCATCTCGATAGCTTCGCTCATCAGTTAGAAATGTTCTGTGTGTGTGTCATTAAGTTTACCTATTTCTATTTTAGGGCCATGTAAACGTGCTCTATTTTCAATTGTTAGTCCGCGCTTTTCTCGAGGATCCTTCGTCTTCCTTGCTTTTTTTGTTTTTTGGCACAAAAGTGCCGAAATACCAAGTCGCCCGACGCACTGTTCTTTCAGCGTCTTGTATGCGGGCACTCGAAAAAGGCCTTAGAGACCGAAAAATCAGTAACGGTTTTTCACCCATATTGAGCTGCGGCAGAATTATCTGATAAATATTACATGGGGCCCTCCACTATGGCGTCTTTTATAGCTTTAGTTCATTTATAGCAATGAAGCCAACGCACAAGCAAACCATATTGTAAGCAATACATGTCGAAATTTCTTTATTACTATAAGGAAGTATGTTATGCAGTAAGTTCTAAGATTAGCGAGAACTTGGAGCAAAAAGCAGAGGCATTTCACTTACCCAGAAAAGTACAGCATGCCAATAAGCAATATTATTATGTATGTGCTTATGGAAGAGCTGTTGAGGAAGTCGCACAGTAATTCTGCAAATAATCAGACACATGCTTTCTCCAATTTATAGCAGTGTTTACATTGCCTTAGAAAAAAAAAACATAGATAGCGAAGCTATATGTTTTGTTGATTAGCTGAAGCTGAAAGGTCAATTTCATTGACGTACTATTTATAGAATTTTCTTAAACTATCGGCTCATGAATCCCCAACTAATGACAGGTGTTTATTCTCTTCCCGTTATTTTTTGAGACAATACATGACCTGACCGTGCAGACCCCGTCAAGATGGAAGGGAAATGCTATAGAAGCCTGTATACTTGAGCACAATGCACAAATTTTTAGTGCACTTCACTGTGACATTTTTCATAATTAAATCGTCATACCGTCATTTTCGCCCGCAAAACCCCAACATTCAAGAGAATAAAAAGAAGTAAAAGGTACAGAGTGAACTTTCCTCAAACTTGAACATCAGCGGTCACAACGTTCATTTAAGACATGAAATTTTGTTGTACATACATTTATGGTTCACTTTAAATGACTCACCATAAAAACGCTGACGTGTTTGCTGTCAACGTATACTCGAATATGAGACTGCACAAAATGACTCAATGCTTCTCAATGAACGTTTGAAATTATTTTCAATCAGTAACACTGATATGAAAACAGTGCCTTATTAGCGTAAATAAAGAAATCACACCATCTTCCACTAAAGAAAACCATGAGTAGCATGCGAAGCAGCGCATGGGTACACTTAAAGTTCCCTTCATCACAGGCACTTTGCCCGATGTTAACGCGTCCTTGAAAGTAAAGCCCACCATGAATTCACCGTAGTTTCTGTTCCTGTTACTCGTCCTGAACACATGTTGGAGCACGCCACGCAGGTTCATAGCCACAGTACGTGGCAGCACATGAGTTCAGCAGCTGCATTTTCGATGGAGGCAAAAATGCTGTAAGTCCACGTGCTTAGATTCGGGTGGAGATTAAAGAACCCCCGCAGGTAGAATTTTCCGGAGCCCTTCTCTATGGCGTCTCTCATATTCATACAGAGGTTTCGGGACGTTGAACCGGACACATCAATCAATGAATAGACTGACAAGCGGTGACGGACGTCGGCTTTTCGTTGAAATATAGGCGCCCAAAATTGAGACACTTGAGCGTGTTCATGTTCCCAGCGAGTGTTTAATTTTTAATCGTGGACGCTATAGCTACTATAGAGCTGGAAACACATGCTGCGTTTCTCGCGACAGGAAAACGCCACGTGTGGCGGACGGCGCTATTGACTGCACGGTGTAAGAAAAAAAAACGAAAACATCATTAATCTAACTCTGGGTTCTCACGTGCAAAATGCCATTATGAACGCTACGCAATGCATTCGCATTTCCTCACGATTCCCTTCGGGGAAATGGGGGCATTTTTTAAATTTAAATTATAGAAAAAATAAAGAGCAAAATTATTTTTCGCGTATTAATAAAGTATAAATTCACATTCCTAACAAGAGCCCTCCTATCACGACACGACGTTAAGCAAGAAAACGCACAAAAAGAAAATCTCGGTGTAGACGCCGCGTTGAGATTACCGCACCGTCAAATCATACATTTTGAAGGAGTCTACTTTGCCACAAGTAGTTTCAGCTCAATAAAAATGAAGTATACTGTCCTCTGTGAAGGCCATAGACGTAGCATTCATTATTTCAGGAATTATCATCGAGGTGATGTGAAGAAAATACACAAACAAAATCTAAATTTCTGCCGTCCTGCGCGGACATTTTGGCGTGATGTTTATAAAAGGCAATTTATCATTTGTATTCTCCGCTATTAATAAACTTATTTGATAAACATATGACATTCGAGTTTTCAGAGTGCACTTTGTCATTCAAAAGGAAGTAATTGTTTCTCTCTAGTGCCTATATCTTTCCAGAGGAAGGAATCCCGACTGGCAGAAGAGAGCTGTAGTAACTGCAGTCGAAATGCAGATTATCAGGGGATATACCATTCATGCAAGTGTAGCGAAAACAATTCGCGGCTTCGTATTTATATTAAAGGAATGGTGTTTAAATGTATGAAACATTTATAAAATATTGAGTAATATTCTGCGAAGGCTCGCATACCACTTCCTATTTCACTCTGAGAACAGGCTAGTGAGTAACAGAATTGGTTGTATCTTACCCAACACATAAACACTTTTAAGCTTAGGCAGGGGCGTAAGCAGAAATTTATAATTCGAGATGGCCACCTCCTTGTTTAGAAGCAGGGGCTGAACAGGCACATGTTGTCGAGTGTCATTTTGCGCATTGTATGCTTTGACATCTAAAAAGTCGGCGCGGGCACGGTGTTCCTACGTCGCTGTGCTTAAAGAACAGTGCCATGAGGAAGCTTATGCAGCACCTATTCCGCTTAGTAATCGTATTTCAGCCATTCTCCTTTCTTTCTCAAGTTTAAGAACAAATTGCACCCCATGTCCTTCCTAAACTCACGTTGAAAATCCATCAAGGAGACAAATATAACTCAGGACGTTTTTGGCCACTATTGAAAACTTGCCTGCGACTTTTTATTGAAAACCTATTGCGACGGCGAACGTTATCTGTAGCTAAATAATGGTGAATTGAAACTGAAACGTTGTTGATAGAAAGTGGAACATTTGTTGAAAGTAAACTGAGCATGAGATCATGCGTCACTCCGAAAGTAGTGAAGCAGTATTGGCAGTTGACCAAGGACTTGTCAATGGAATGCACACAGCTCAGGAACATTACCTGTTAGACAAATGATCCATGTAAAATTGAAGATTCGTTGAAACACTTTTGAAGCTATGTTGCCAAATGTGAACGCTGGAGCATGTCTACTTTAGGCTGAGCTGGTTCCCCGTGTGCCTGCAGTGATAACATTTATGTTTTTCATTGCATGAAAACAACAATAACCTCAACCAGGAAACATAGTTCAAGTAAAGATTCTCGCTGGCTCAAATAAGACCTTTAATAACGCAGTTCACGAGTGCACTACCAGCTTCACATGGTGTAAGGTACAGGTAAAGGGGGGACTTTTAAAGCTTACGAAAATATGTGGGTTCTATCTCCTAGTTCTTCACAATCACTTTGTATTCGCCCGTGTTCATTATAGAAACAGTGATTCGCAGTGCACGTACCCGTTTTGTATGCATCTCCTATTTCCCACATTTTCTTGCTGTTTCTCTTTTCTGCTATGTTTCTCTTGCATGATTTTGTTTCTATTTCTTCTTATGTACATTTATTTATTTCTCTCCCTCCTGTCTTTCTTGCTCTTCCTCCTATTTTAACACGAATTGTGTTATGCCGGGGTCCACCACGGCTCCGCTAACGTATTTCCGTCACGTATAAGACATTGTAAGATATGTGCTAACAGACTGCAAAAAAAAAAACGTTAAGGAAAAATTCTGTCAAGCGGCATTGAACCAGTAATCGCTTGCTTCACAGCGCACGGTGTTACCCATTACATCACAGAACGCACGTCGTCGAGGATGCTAACGGGAAGTCGTTTATACAGTGTGCCCCAGGTATCTTTAGCTATAGTTTAAAAATATGCCGATACACACAATTACGACGCTACCAAATGCGTGTGGCTGACCGATGCCGGGATTTGTTTAAATATTATAGGAGTTATATAAATGTTGTTTATTAGGTCTGTTTAATTAACTAACTTTTGAAGGAACGAAGATGAATGAAAATTTCCACGAGAAAGTTGTAGATACGTTCGCTAAAGGTCCGATTAGACAGTTTCGAACTTTATATCTAATATTTATCACTCTTTTGTTACTAACTACAAATGCCCGCGAAATACAAAAATTACCACGGTACAAACTCACTCGCGCTCCAGCGCTCAAGATGATTCTAGTGCTCCCTAACGTTCCCCGTACGAACAATTGTGCTGTCTCGATGGAGTCGCATTGATGGCTATGGCTTTGCGACGAACACATTTTGCTATCGGCCATAAAAGCGATGCAAGGCGATAAACCTGTGCAAGGGAAGCGTATCATTCGTGCGCAGAACGTTAGAGAGCACAAGAATCATGGCGCGGGTAGGTGCACCAGTGGGTTTGTCACGCGGTAGTTTTCTATTAAAGACGATAGTCTTTTTTGGGGACTTTCGAAGCAAAAGTTTTTGTCTGTCTGTCTGTCTGTCTGTCTGTCTGTCTGTCTGTCTGTCTGTCTGTCTGTCTGTCTGTCTGTCTGTCTGTCTGCCTATCTATCTGTCTGTCTGTCTGTCTGTCTGTCTGTCTGTCTGTCTGTCTGTCTGTCTGTCTGTCTGTCTGTCTGTCTGTCTGTCTGTCTGTCTGTCTGTCTGTCTGTCTGTCTGTCTGTCTGTCTGTCTGTCTGTCTGTCTGTCTGTCTGTCTATCTATCTGTACATTTGTCTGATTGTCAACTCTTAACTGCACTGGGTACTTGAAACGGCCGACCCCATTCGCAGCGCCCACCAATGTTGCTCAAGCTTTAGCGTTCAGCTTTGTGCAATTGTCAAATAAAAAGCAAATATTGCGCATATCTGGGGCAGCATAACACGTATATATTCTGCATGTGCGTCTTTTACTAGAAATGGCATACATAAGTATTTTTTCGCAAGCATTTGTAGTTATCAGAAAAACACTAATAATTAACAGATATAATGTTCGAAACTGTCTTATCAGACGTTTTGCAAAGCGATCTCCAACTTTCTCGTTGAAACTTCTTATCCATCTTCGTTACTTCAAAAGTTAGTTAGGTAAACATATCTAATCAAACAATATTTTAAAACACAAAAAATAGTGTATCTCCATGCGATGGTCAGCAGCACACAATCAATCGCGTCGTAATTGAGTGTGTCAGCAAATTTTTAAACTGTGGCTAAAGATAGCTGGGGCACCATTCATACATTATGCACCGTTTCATGGTCCTCGGAGCTTCGAAACATTAGCGCGGTGTCTCTATCAATAGCTTTATGGCGTGACGAGCTCACGCGGGGCGCGAGCTTATCGCGCCATAACGGTTCGTAACCGCCATAAGGTTCATAACCTCCAAGGAGCGAAATCTCTCCTGCACGCGCGGTTGTCACACTCGTAATTCTGGAGGAAACGAAGGTCCCCTGGCTGGCTTCTGCGACCGGGTTTACGAAGGAAGCGTGCTGCCGACACACAAGGATGTAACAATTGTGACAGTTGATCGCTCTTGTCTTGTGTACTATTGTGCGTTCGTCTCGTGCGTCTTTGTTTCCCTTTGAACACCGTGCTTCAAGTGTCAACCGGTGACAGTTGTAAGTGCATGCTTCTGGTGCACGCTGCAGGTTTCGAGCTTGGCGCCGTACTGCGTGTGTCTTCGCAATTGATTGCTGTATCATTTATTCACTCGCCTTTGTGGTGATACAAGCACAATAAACGCTCAACTACATCTGCGAAGACACGTTTCCTTTTCGTGTTATGCTGATTGCTAGAAAGAGCAATGAGCCAAATTTTTTAAATGATTACAAGGACGTGAAAGCGTTCGACTACAGTTAATCACTGGCAATCAAACCAGCCGCATTAAAAAAGAATTCTCCACACATGACCTCACCCTTAAAATGCTACCTGTCAGTTTCTGTTTCATTCACCGAAAACATCCTGACGTTACTATGGGAAATGGCACGAGTGGTCCAAGTCATATGTTTCGTTTTCACCTGGTTCACCGGGTCCAAGTCATATGTTCCGTTTTCACCTGGTGTACTATAGTATACCGCACAATAGCGTACCTAATCAAGATTGTGTTTTGGAGCATTAAGGCGAAATTAATTGAAATGTAATTAGACTCATGAACCATGATATCAAATCAAGATATTTAGCAAATACTCTCTACGCACAAATTCAACGTTCTCGTATACCCGAGAGAGCAATAAAACGCTGCGTGGGAGCCCACCACTAAGTGCAAAAGCGCATGCAACGGCTTTTATATGAACCCGTTGCTTTCTTGCGCATACCCTTTTTAGAGCACCATTTTTAGGCACCTGTTCCTGCATTTAGCGGTATCACTGTTGCCGCCGTGGTCAGTGGCGTAATCAATAGTCAAAAAATATAGATAAAATACCCATGATCCAAAAGGATTTGAACACGGGTCGTCTGCGTGGCAGACGAGTGCTCTGTCACGGGCACACGGGCACTCGCTTTTTTTGTAGTATTTTTCGCAAACTAGGTTTATGTATAATCTTGCCGTACAAAATACTAAAGGCAGTTCCCACAAACGTACAACAAGCGCTACTAAAACAGACTTCAAAGAACACTCTGGTACAAAAAGGTCTGAAGAAGTATGTTTCATGAACTATAGATACCAGTGGTGGTGCAGTTCTCCATGCCAGTCGCTTGTATACCTGTACAGCGCTTGTACCTAATTTACAAAAAAAAGAACTGTACAAGCGCCGGGCAATCAATCGCGTTAGCATATGGAACCTGGCATGGCAGAAAAGCAAAATCATAACGAGTCACCACACAATGCTAATTGCGCAATGAACGTGTGGTTTAATGCTTCTCACCCGCTGCAATGTGCTCAACGGGACAGATGCGTAGCAGGTGCGTGCCTTATCCGCAGTAAAATAATAATGGTGAAGTTACAGATGTCCCACTCTAGAAAAATATGACTAAAGACATAGTCGGTACCTTACGGAAATTCTAAACTTCATGCACAGTTGGCCTTGCCCCAAAATGAAACTGCGCTCACATTACGCCAAAAATAGTGTCGTGATAATCTTTTTTTCAGTTTTGATTGTGTAAAGGCTAGTGGGCGTTTTTTTTATGTGCTGAAAGATCAACCGACTCTTTGCATAGAACTCTGAACGTGTCATCATTCTAAGAAATATAGCAGTTGTCTGTGGTAACAATGATTTTCCGCGAATTCAAACTTTATCGTATCATGTTCTCAAATATATATCTGAACAGAGAAGCGGCATATAATTTTCGCACTATTTCATTAACGGGATCAAGACCAATGACTAATTACGGTACTAAAACTATAGATCATCAGAATATTTCATTGTTGAATGCCTACCTATCCTCATTCGCCCCGCCGCGGTGGTCTAGTGGCTAAGGTACTCGGCTGCTGATCCGCAAGTCACGGGATCGAATCCCGGCTGCGGCGGCTGTATTTGCGATGAAGGCAGAAATATTGTAGGCCCGTGCGCTCAGATTTGGGCGCAAGTTAAAGAACTTCAAGTGGTCGAAATTTTCGGAGCCCTCCACTTCGGCGTCTCTCATAATCATATGGTGGTTTTGGGACGTTAAACCCCACTTATAACTCAATTCATCATACCTATCCTCAATCGAATTGGCCAATCAAAGCTCAAGTATCTCACGTATTAAAGAACAAGTAAAGCAACTGTTCCTGCCTCCTTGAAGAATACATTTGTCTTACCATAAACGTGAAAATTACGTAGTTTTGTATATTTTTCTAACTTTGTATAATGGATAAACCCAAACAATGTCAACTTTAAATAATTTTTCTCTTAATACGTTTTTACTGTTCATTTTTGTTTATATAAGCTGCGCACTGAGCATTGCACTTATTTTATATGCATGGTATTGCTCCTGGCTGGCCGTGTGAGTCCGGGGTAAAAGCCTCGTCAGGAGACGCACGAGTCTCCTTTTGCCTGGCCTCGTGGACATATTTTATGTTGTATGTGTGCATGTCCGAAATAAACTATTATATTCTATATTCTAAAAGATGTCTTGAATGACTGAAAGCTAGATAGCCAGGAGGAAAAGTGGAAATGTGTTTTCTAAGGGAAATCAAGACGCCACCAGCGAAGATGATAAAAAGCGGGAAAAGGCCAACCGGCATATGAGGGAATGAAATAAATCATACCTCGGTGACAGGTCAACACAACATTATTTCAATTATCATTAAAATATGCCGGTAACATATAGAATTAAAACCTTAAAAACACGCTTCATCTTTGCGAAAAAGGGCATCCAGACCAGTCTAGGTCTACGCACTTCATATAATTAAGAGTGTATGGGACTTGAAGCGAACGCCTAGTGTTAATCCTTTTGATCTAGATAAATAACGCGCCAATTTCAGTGAACACAAATTTCTCTCTTACACAGACAAATTGCTAAATCAAGTTCCGCTTCATTGAGTTTCAACTGTAACTAGATATAGATCATTTTGAAGCTCTTTACTAATGGTACAACACTTGTTGGTCGTAGTATGCCTATATAGTCGCTCTCGCTGACGGGCTATCCTATAAGCTGGTGACAGCGCACAAGTTGGTTTCAAAGGAACCATCTGGCACATTCCGAGTATCATCAACGCTCGAGTAGATCATCTTCTTTCTATTGTGCAAAGCGCAACCGTGGCTTTTCTAAGCCAAATGTAGCTTCATATATATTTAAGCCTTCTTTTTCGCGCGTACAAAATTCGTTAAAGATTTCGTATGACCGGTGGCTGTTGAAACATCCCACTTCAGAGGACGTTTTGGATGTGACTATCAGAGCTTTTTGCTCAGTACTATGTAGCTCAAAATCCTTTGCTTCTTTTGTTACTTTAGCCTTCACCTCATTAGCAAAACAACTTTCAGAATGAGCTGATTCTTCAGCAGGTTTGTACGACTTGTATGACTTTGGAGGTGTTCATCGCATTTTCAAAGCGAAGTTTTCCACCTTTGACGTGGTGCCTTTTTAGCGCATATTCCGCACACTTGGAGAAAGCGTACACACCACAGGCATCTCAATGATCTGGGATGGTAGCACGCAGTTGGGTTGCTGACTGGCCTAAAACACGTGCTTTAATGAAGCATATGTACGTACGTATGTATGTATGTATGTATGTATGTATGTATGTATGTATGTATGTATGTATGTATGTATGTATGTATGTATGTATGTATGTATGTATGTATGTATGTATGTATGTATGTATGTATGTATGTATGTATGTATGTATGTATGTATGTATGTATGTATGTATGTATGTGTGTGTGTATGTATGTATGTATGTATGTATGTATGTATGTATGTATGTACGTGCGTGCGTACGTACGTGCGTATGTATGTATGTATGTATGCTCGTATGTATGAATGTAAGTACGTATGTACGTATGTATGTAAGTACGTACGTGCGTATGTGCGTATGTATGTATGTATGTATGTATGTATGTATGTATGTATGTATGTATGTATGTATGTATGTATGTATGTATGTATGTATGTATGTATGTATGTATGTATGTGTGTATGTATGTATGTATGTATGTATGTATGTACGTGCGTATGTATGTATGTATGTATGTATGTATGTATGCACGTATGTACGTATGTATGTATGTATGTATGTATGTATGTATGTAAGTACGTACGTGCGTACGTGCGTATGTATGTATGTATGTATGTATGTATGTATGTATGTATGTATGTACGTACGTACGTGCGTATGTATGTATGTATGTATGTATGTATGTATGTACGTACGCACGTACGCATGTATGTATGTATGTATGTATGTATGTATGTATGTATGTATGTATGTATGTATGTACGTAAGTGCGTACGTACGTACGTGCGTATGTATGTAGGTATGTATGCACGTATGTATGTATGTATGTATGTATGTATGTATGTATGTATGTATGTATGTGTGTATGTATGTATGTATGTACGTGCGCATGTATGTATGTATGTATGTATGCACGTATGTACGTATGTATGTAAGTACGTACGTGCGTACGTGCGTATGTATGTATGTATGTATGTATGTATGTATGTATGTACGTACGTGCTTACGTGCGTATGTACGCACGTGCGTATGTATGTATGTATGTACGTGCGTATGTATGTATGTAGTATGTATGTATGTACGTATGTATGTAAGTACGTACGTACGTACGTATGTATTTATGTATGTATGTATGTACGTACGTACGTACGTATGTATGTATGTATGTATGTATGTATGTATGTATGTATGTATGTATGTATGTAGTATGTATGTATGTACGTATGTATGTAAGTACGCACGAACGTACGTACGTGCGTATGTATTTATGTATGTATGTATGTATGTATGTATGTATGTATGTATGTATGTATGCATGTATGTATGTATGTATGTATGTATGTATGTATGTATGTATGTATGTATGTATGTATGTATGTATGTATGTATGTATGTATGTATGTATGTATGTATGTATGTATGTATGTATGTATGTATGTATGTATGTATTTGTAATAGCCACTTCCCGCTTTTAAATGTAACACCATTTATGTCTATTGCCAGCACGAAAAAATCACGGCATATCCATGGAGTGAATATTGATGAGTGGAACGAAGCGTCTATGCGTTATTCTGTGCGTTCGTCTGTGCGTTCGTCCGTTCATCGGACCACTTGTTTTTCTGTCTGCCTGGCGACGAGCACGAACTGCCACGGCCCTCCGCGCTCGCCGCTCCGCTTCGTCCGAGCCCCAGCAACGATGCGACAAGTACGGCGACGATCCAGAAGACAGAGAGGCATTCGCTTCCCCGTGCACCCAGGCACAGACCACACAGCCCACGTAGAAGCCAATCAGAGAGTAGTGGTACTGTGCCATCAGAATATCATCACTCAACTGCAGTGTGTATGTACTTTTCTGAGACAGTGCAATTTAATATACTGCTCGGGAGATACTTAAGGTTATGCTGGACGCAGGACATGGTTGAACTAAAAGAAGCTTCGCTCCTAAAATGACCATATTGTAGTGAAGAAGACGAGCTTCAGCGGCATTTCTCGGCGCCTCAGGGGCATCGCTATCAGCATAAGCTCGTGCTTGCTGCGCTTGGCCGGACGCTGCTGACTGCTTCGCTTTCTGCGTTCTGCTCTGCAAATAAACCCCGTTACAAGTGGTGGAGGTGCTGGGTTTCGATCACCCTGGAGCTTCGGGATCGCATTTTAGCATCCATTATGCCTACCGACGCAAGCGCCGCTCCAACTCCTCCACCGGCGCCGCCTACTGTTCTGTGCGCCGGTTCTCTGCGTCTGCGAGATCCCCCTGTTTTCTCAGGCACAGAAGACAAGGACGTTGACGACTGGATTTCAATGTACGAGCGAGTGAGTACTCACAACAAATGGGATGACGCCGCCAAGTTGGCCTACGTCTCCTTCTACTTGTCGGACGTGGCCAAGCTGTGGTTTATAAACCACGAAGCGGAACTCCCTACATGGTCGGTCTTCAAAACGAGCCTCACACAAGTTTTCGGATGGCCTGAGGTACGCAAACGCCGTGCCGAACAACGCTTACATACTCGGTCCCAGCAGCTTGGTGAGAACTTCACAAGCTATATCGAGGACGTTCTGGACCTTTGCAAGCGAGTCAACGAGTCGATGTCCGAAAAGCTTAAGATCAAGCACATCATGAAGGGCATTGAGGACGATGCTTTCCAAGTGTTGCTTTCTAAGAGTCCTCGCACTGTCCTTGAACTGATCGAGTTATGCCACAGTTTTGACGAGTTGCGCAGGCAACGTCTTTCAACCCGATGTCCCTCGGTGCTCGACGACTCTATGTCCAGCCTTTCCACCCTTGGCATAGGAGAAGACCATGCCCCTCTCCTCTCCAAGATCCAAGAGTTCATCCGCGCTGAGGTCGCTCGTCAGCTCTCTTTGATATCCTGCGTACCCGATCAACCACGCAGATTGATGCCTACACTCCGCGACTTCATTCAAGACCAGGTCGCACAAGTTCTTCCTCCCGCCCGTGAACCACCCCCAGTCGCCGCACCTCTCACGTACGCCGAGGCCGTGGCTCGACCTCGACGACCTGCTTCCAGCCAGTGCCTATGTATTCGCCGCCGCCCTTTTCGCCACCGACCTATTCACCGCCGCCTATGCCGATACCACCTCGGCCGCAGTTTTCTGCCCCCCAGCCGCATGTCGGAGTCTACTCCGACCAATGGTGGACCTACGACAACCGTCCCATATGTTTTGCTTGTGGCGGTGTTGGCCACGTGGCACGTTATTGTCGTCGTCGCCAGGCTGCTCAGAACATTCGACGAATGCCCTCTTTCGAACCGACCAGGAAAACTAACGGCCGCAGTTCCCGGGGCACGAACTGTGTCCCCATCGCCATGCACAAGTCCTCGCCCCTGTCCAGCTAACGTCATTGAAGTGTCAGTCGATGGTATCGTCGTCATGGCGCTTGTCGACACCGGAGCCACTCTATCCGTCATTTCCATCAACCTGTGCCGCAAACTCCGCAAAGTTCTGACGCCACTATCCGGCCTCTCTCTTAGAACGGCTAACGCACAAAGTGTAACACCTCTCGCAGCCTGTACCACACGAGTCGTCATCGAAGGGATTGTGTATATCGTCGAATTCGTAGTGCTGCCCTCGTGTTCCCATGACATGATACTCGGCTGGGACTTCCTTGCGAACAATAATGCCGTCATTGACTGCTGTCGCGCTGAACTTGAGCTATCTGCACTTCCTGATGTTGATGCTGTCGAAGCCTCCCTGCCGTGTAATAAACTGTTTGTTTCCGACGACACCACCGTACCACCGCGCTCTTCTCTGCTGGTGACTGTGTCTTGTGACGCTATTTCCGACGGTTATGTTTTATTTACGCCCTCTGCCCTGTTCATTCAACGCAAATGTTCTCCACTGCCCGTCGCTCTCCTTACTCTCCACCATGGCGTCACGAAGACGCTTGTGTACAATACGCTAGAAGGGCCTTTACCTTTAGTCTATGGTGAATGTCTCAGTCACGTGCATCCGATCGATGCCCGTCACATTTTTGACGCTCCATCTAGTTTACTTTCTACGGACATCAGCGCACTCATTTCTGACTCTGTTGTTGACCAGTCACTCCTTGACGCTTTCCACCGCTCCATCGATGTCGCAACGTCTTCTTCAGAACGAAGCTAGTTAGTGAACCTGCTGCAAAAGTTTCGTACTTCTTTTGACAGCCACGCTTCTGGCCTTAGTAGCACATAGAACATATCTCACAAGATTGACACAGGAAGCCATACGCCTCTACGGCAGCGCCCCTACCGAGTCTCAGCGTCGGAGCGCCGGGTTATTGACGATCAGGTTGCTGACATGGTCTAGCGGGGTATTGTACAGCCTTCTAACAGTCCCTGGGCGTCACCGGTCGTTCTTCTTAAGAAGAAGGACGGCTCCATTCGGTTCTGTGTGGACTATCGACGTTTAAACAAGATCACCCGTAAGGACGTTAACCGTTACCGCTAATAGACGACACCCTTGACTGTATGCAGGGAGCAGAATACTTCTCTTCGCTGGATTTACGGTCTGGATACTGGCAAGTTCATATGGAAGCATCTGACCGACCGAAAACAGAATTTGTCACACCTGATGTATTATACGAATTTACCGTTATGCCTTTCGGCCTTTGTAACGCTCCAGCCACTTTTGAAAGAATGATGGACACTATTTTACGAGGCCTCAAATGGAATACATATTTATGCTACCTCGATGACGTAGTTGTCTTTTGCACTGATTTCGACACCCATTTAAATCGTCTCGAGCACGTCCTCACACGTCTCACCGACGCCGGCCTTCAACTCAACCTCAAAAAGTGTCGTTTTGGTGCCCGGCAGCTCACCATTCTTGACCACGTCGTATCGCGGGACGGCATACTTCGCGACCCCGCCAAGCTTCGAGCAGTCGCCGATTTTCCGAAGCCAAAGAACTTGAAGGAACTTAGAAGTTTTGTCGGCTTGTCGTCATACTTCCGACGCTTTATTAGAAATTTTGCTTCCGTATGTGCGCCCCTTACGGATCTTCTTAGCGGCGACAAGGACCTTTCCACCTGGTCACCAGCATGCGACGATGCATTCACCAAACTACGCCACCTGCTGACTTCACCACCCATCCTCCGTCACTACGATCCTGCCGCTCCCACGGATGTTCATACTGATGCCAGCGGTGTTGGACTTGGCGCTGTCCTCGCGCAACGAAAGGCAGGGTTTGATGAATATGTCGTCGCCTACGCAAGCCGAACTTTGACAAAAGCCGAGGCTAACCACTCCGTGACCGAGAAAGAGTGTTTAGATATTATTTGGGCCCTTGGAAAATTTCACCCCTACCTGTATGGTTACGCATTCGACGTCGTCACTGACGACCACGCCCTTTGTTGGCTATCCACACTTAAAGACCCATCTGGACGACTTGCTCGCTGGGCGCTGAAACTTCAGGAATGCAACATCCGCGTTATTTACAGATCCGGTCGTAAGCACACGGGCGCCAACGCCCTTTCTCGCTCACCCATATCAGATGAAGGTGTTTGCCTCTCTTCCCTCGAGCCTGCACTTGCGTCATCCGCCTTGCGCAACATGACGGTGGAACAACGAAAGGATCCCTGGATCAGTGGCCTCATAAGCATTCTTTCTGATACTCTCACTCCTTCGCCGTCTCGCGCTCTCCGCCACCAGGCTAGCAACTTTTGCCTAAGGGATGATCTTCTTTATCGCCGCAACTAACTTTCTGACGGTCGCAAGTGTCTCCTTGTGATACCCCGCCATCTTCGATCTGCTATCTGCGAAGCTTTTCACGCGGACCCACAGTGCGCCCACGCAGGCCTCTTCAAGACATACGCTAGGCTTCGACTCAGATTTTATTGGCGTGGCACGTACAACTACGTGCGAAAATTCATTCGCTCGTGTGTTCAGTGCCAACGACAAAAGTTACCTCCCGGGCAAGTCTACCCGTCACAACCTCTTCCTTGTCCTGGTCGACCTTTTGATCGCGTCGGCATTGACATTTACGGACCACTACCATCAACTCTAGCTGGTAATCGTTGGATTAATGTTGCGATAGATAATCTGACACGCTATGCCGAAATAGCCGCGCTGCCGACTGCCACAGCCCGTGACGTTGGAACGTTTCTGTTGCAACGCTTCATTCTGCGTCATGGTGTCCCTCGAGAGCTCTTAAGTGACAGAGGCCGTGCCTTTCTTTCTGACGCCTTGAAGGCATTACTCAACGAATGCCGAATCGCGCACCGCACAAGTACAGCGTACCACCCTCAAACGAATGGCATGACGGAGCGGTTCAACCGTATTCTTGGCAATATGCTGTCGATGTACGTCGCCTCTGATCATTCAAATTGGGACCAAGTTCTCCCGTTCGTCACCTACGCGTATAATACTGCCGTACAAGCTACTACTGGGTTTTCGCCATACTTTCTTCTGTACGGACGAGAACCTTCAAATACAGTAGACACTATTCTTCCATATAAACCTTATGAGTCCGAAAGTACAACTCTGTCCGAAGCTGCCCGACATGCTGAAGAATGCCGCCAGCTTGCCCGCTTTTTTTCTACCGAAGACCAGTGGCAGCAGCAATCCCGCCAGACTGGGGACCGTTCGGCTCCAAACTTTCCACCTGGTTCATTGGTATGGCTTCGGGCACCTGCTACCGCACCTGGCCGCTCCGCAAAACTTCTTCCCAAATACATCGGGCCATACCGCGTTGTAGAGCAAACGTCACTCGTCAACTATATTGTGGACCCCATCATCCCATCCACAGACCTATGCTACCGCGGCCGCGACACTGTCCACCTTTCTCGTCTCAAGCCATATTATGACCCATTAGTCGTTTCTTCTCTCTAATCTGCCAGGATGGCGTCTTTTTGTGCGGAGGGCGATTGTAGTGAAGAAGACGAGCTTCAGCGGCATTTCTCGGCGCCTCAGGAGCATCGCTATCAGCATAAGCTCGTGCTTGCTGCGCTTGCCCGGACGCTGCTGACTGCTTCGCTTTCTGCGTTCTGCTCTGCAAATAAACCCCTGTACAATATCTTGGAACGAATAATTTCAGACCTCATAAGAACTGTCATAATTGTAACTTTGTGAAAAGCACACTCCTTTCGCAAGCGCCGCCACTGCAGCAACCAAAGCAACCTTTATGCTGTCTCTTTAATTTCAACTGAAAGCCCGATGCGTACAAACCACCTCGATCCCGAAGTAAGCTCGCGCGCACGAGAGATCACGGCCTTATGAGGCACACACGCATTACAACGAGCGGGGTGACACCCTTCAAAATACGCCCTACGGGCCCTTCACACCAGCTCGCCAGAAATAACAAGAACACGCTGAAGTCGCCGATCTCGGGGTACCGCTGGACGTAAATGGTGTATATGAATAGCTCGCTGCTATTATGCTGAAGAACGTAAGCTTCAGCAGTATGACCGAGGTGATTCGTTTCGCACTCTGCGGAGCGAAAGGTCATATAGGTTTGACTGCCACCGACGGAACTTTATCTTCCGGTGTTTGCTTGGCCGTCACTCCGTGTATATTAGACAACTTTTTATCCTTGACAGGAATACGGCAGTGGACTTGTGGTGGACCCCAGCATAAAACACTTTCGTGTTAAAATAACCAAGTAGAGCCCCAGGTAAAGATATCATAGGTCGAACGGGTTTCTATCTAGGGCACTCTCCATGGCAGCCCAGTAGTCACCCAGTTCTACCACAGAGCCATGCCGCTGTTCCAAACTCCTTCGCAAAAAATAACCTCTACAGGGCTTATGTCGGAAAGGAACCACGTTAAGATATGCATTATAGAGTGATAGAAGGGTAAAATAAGAACCACGTGTCAAACAAATTGAATTGCGTAACCAAGAACCACGTTGAAATCTGTATTATAGCGTGGTAAAGGAGTAAAATAACAAACAGGCGTCTGTAAGCTCTGCAAAAATATATGAAAAGTAAATCAATCTTACCTCATCGCTTTACAAGAGATCAATACTGAAAAAGTGTGGCTCACAGGATACAACACTGTCCGTTTATCTCCTAGAACTGCCATGCTACTCAAGAAAACCATCGCTGCCTAAACACGCAGGATAGAAGACGCTATAGCTGAAAACTACATCATGGAAGTCACGCCGAAACGAAAATCGCAACAAAGCCTCTACTTCACTAACGTGTACAGCCCACCGCGAGATCAGCTCAGGGACCACTATTACTTCATCCGCAAATGCACGAAAGGTCAAAGGCTAATGGTCGTAGGGGACTTCAACGCACCTCACACAGCTTGGGGCTATGCCATCACCACCAAGCAAAGCGTGAGAGTCCATGAGTCCACTCAGCAGCATGACCTCTCATTGTTGAATGATCCGGTCCAATTCACAAGAGCGGGTAACAGCGTCTCGAGAGATACCAACTTCCCCTTCGCCTTTACACAGACGTAAAGTATACCTGTCGGCCCGAGACGCTTGGTAGTGATCCCCACATAATTAAACTCGAAATTGAATATGAACAACGACCTACCAAAACGGGCACAGCAAGACTGCCAGATTGAAACACCTTCAGACATAGTCTGGCATCGACGGTGACGACGTCATAGCGGACATTGACGACTGGCTCACAAAGGGTCTGGAGACCGCCCAATAGCGCACCAAAGTAATGCAACTTGACGAACACAATCCTGCATTAGACTCCCACTTACTCCACCTCTGCGAGGCGAGTCAAGCCTTACTGTAAAGACGGACGAGCGGAAAATGAAGAAGACACTCATGAAGAAAATTTCCCTATTAACAGATGAGTCACAACAGCATGCCGAACAGCTAGCGAGACACAACTGGCACGAATTCTGCGATAAGCTGCAGCGTACGCTGAGCACCAAGCAGACGTGGCGCTTGCTGCGGACTCTTCCCGACGACCGCAGTACCAAGACGCAGCAGCGGCAGCGAATACGCCAGCTAACATTCAAATACGACGGCTCGGAGGAAGACCTACTCCACGAACAACGCAACAAGATGCGTAGTTCTGCCCAATCAGTGGCAATTCCACCACCAAACAAAGAATATGAAAGCATGCCCAACGTCGACTATGACAAGCAGTTCACACCAGCAGAGCTTCTAGCAGCCCTTTCTAAGCTGACAAGAGGCACAAGTCCAGGAAAGACAGGCACCGATGACAGCTACTCCATCAGACTATTACTGTTTTCCTGTGGTACTACAATGACTGCTGGGACAAAGGAGAGCTTCGGGCCACGTGGAAGCATTAGTAGGTTATCATGATACCTAAGCCCAACTAGTCCATAATGTTGGTAACTTAGGACACATTTCTCTGACTTCACGCGTTGGAAAGCTGTTTGAGCATATGATACATTATGGCTCGCATCGCACCTTGAGGGCAACGGGTACTTCTCAGACATCTTGATCGGATTCCGGCAGCTGCTTTTTACGCAGGACATCCTCTTACTCATCAAGCAAGATCTAGCTGATCGCTTGAACAAGAATAGGAAGTCGTCCATTATTGTCATCAATGTCAAGAGCGCCTTCGACAATATTAGCCATAAAGCCATACTACAAAACCTCGAAGACACCAGTTGCGGCTCCTTGATTTAAAGCTATGTTCAAAGCTTCCTCCCCAGCCGTACGGCTACAGTGGGGATATACAACATACGGGGCGCAAAATGTGAGCGGCGGAGCAGGAGCGCACCTCTAGGCTCAGTCGTCTCAGCACTACTATTTAGCGCGAAACTGCTTAACTTCCCCCGGCCTCTCGAAACAGTACAGGGCCTGCGTCACGCAATCTTCGCGCATATCATTACACTGTGGACGCGAGACAAGAGCACTGGAGAACAAGAAAGCTGCCTTGAGGAGGTGGTCAACGTCATCCAAAATTACCTCGCAAAGTGCGGTCTCAGTTGTGCCCCGGCAAAGTCCAATTACTGGAACTTGGGGCCCACACGCGAAAAAGACCTGTAACCTGCGAAGCACCAAAGCGATGGCGCCATCCTCCACTGGGTGTAAATACAGAAAGTCGTTTTGCTTCGCGTGCTCGGCTTGCACCTGCACCACGACAAATTAGGGGCCACCACGCTTCCTAGACTTCAACGCATGGCCTCCAGCTCATGCACTTCGTAAGGAGAGTCGCGAACCGACGCAGTGGCCTGAAGAACACAATGCCCTGAGAGTTGTGCAGGCTGTTCTAACCAGCCGAATCACCTACAGAACTCCATACCTCGCTCTCAAGACATCTGAAGTCGAGAAGCTGAATGTGCTCATCCGCTAAGCTACCATGATCGCCATAGGGCTACCTCCAACGACGTCGACCACCACACTCCTAAGAATGGGTGTGCACAACACCTGGCAAGCGCTGCTACTATCACAACGGACCAGCCAACTCGATTCTTCTTTCTACGTCGATGGGCACAATGGTTCTTGAGGACGTGCACTACAGCAAGCGCTACATCTGCGAGGCAGATACTGCAATACCTGCGAGAATCATTCAGCGTGATGCAAGTACTACGTAATATGCATCCCGAGTATCGTCGGCGAAGACTAATCGCTCCAGTCGACATCGTGCGCTTGAGACACCAGCACGATCCAGACGCTTGCTACGTCGAGGCGGCAAAATAACCGGGGAAAAGACGCCTACGCTATAGGTGTAGCGTAGGCGTCATTTAGAAGGAAAAAGAGGTGCCATCTGCCACCCTCTTTTCAGCGGAGGAGACTGCGGAGGACGCAGCGATCGACCTTGCCACTACGTCTGGTAAGGACGCGATCGTAGTCTTCACAGATTGCCAATCCACTGTCCGCAATTACACGCGAGGCCGAATCTCCGTCGAAGCTCGCGAAATTTCAAGAAAGAGCCGTACTCCGCTTCCTTACACCTGCGTGGGATGGGTGTCGGGGCACAACGGCATCGAGGAAACAAAACGACTCACGCCACGGCCCGCGGTTAGCCCGTGCAACTTCGTGGGCCATCCTCGGCGCCTCGCTCGACGCGCTGTTAGCCAGTGTTGCAGCCGAAGTGGTAATCATACCACCAACTTATCAGGCCATCCTTCAAAACTATCGTTTAGATCACAGGGTGTACTTACCACCTCATCCCATGTTGAATAAAGAATAAGCCACAGCATTTCGAAGACTTCATACTAACACCTATACGCACGGCATCCTGCTGCGTAGAATCTACCCGACGCTATACACGTAGACAACTGCCTGATGTGCGTCATGCCAGACACACTGGCACATTTACTAATCGAGTGCCCTTGGCGTCACGAAGATGCCAATACAATTCCCACAAGAACTCCACGTATCGATTCCCGTAGCAAAGACGTGAAAGGCCAATATTGCCGCACGGAACCTACAAGACCAACGAAGACTCGTCACCATAGCCCAGAAGGCGATTGCCCCCAGAGGATTCCTGGAATGAGGGGCTCTCCCAACTAGGGTGACCTCAAGCGCATGCACGAGTTAAGGAACGCTGTTTCGGGGAAATAAATGTTTATTTCATCGTCATCGTCACAGAAACTCCACTGTCGGTGTCGACGGTGTCTTTCGTTGTGAGCGACAAAATCAGCATTGGCCATGAGCCAAAATTGGATGTCGATGCCAATAAGTACGAGAGCCGGAGGCAGCTTGCACTTTGGCTTCCCTAGTGGCACAGTTTAGCGAAGGTACGCTAGCAATTGGGAGGACGATAGCGCACGTGTGTCGGCGCTTACGTCTGCGCATGCGTGTGTACGTGCACGTGGTTTCGCCATCGTGTTTAGGTCTTAAAGGCTAAGCTTAAGGGATTCCCATTCTCGGCCTCCTAATCAAAGGGCGCTGCAAATTTCTAAGGCTGCATGGTTTCTAAATAAGAACCTCAATGGGTACCTCACGACTTGACTGATAGCGGACGTCTCAGGAGAATTCACCAAAGCCATTATCGGGCACAATAACCGTCCCCGCTTTTCCAACACATTTTAGGTTTCCTCCAGGTAGTGAATCATGTCACAGTAAACAGAAGTCGATGCAGTGGCGCTTACGGCCTTAAGAAATATAACTGCTGGATACTATTTTAGGATTCTTCTAGTATGAGATTTACGCGAATTATTCACATACAATGAGCGCTTATTCGGTCCTTTCGCGCATTTGGGCTGGTGGTCTGCCATTATTTTCCTATTTTTATCCGCGTTGCTAAGTTGGTAGATGGGGAAGTGAGGGCAAGTTTGTCAGACATCAGCACTGTTTTCAGGCGGTTTCACTAAATGGTCGTTGTTTCTGTTTGAGGTAGTCAAGGAAGCTTTGCACAAGAACTTTAGCTAGAATGTGGTTTCGTTATGTTCAAACAATCTGCATTACTAGTAGACAATTTGTGCTTAAATCTATGCTCAATTTTAGGAGCATAAGCATTTTAATGTTTTTACTGGGTTTGTCGCATTCCTTGAAGAATACCACAGTGACGTCTTCAAGCCATATGTATTTGGTACCAGTTGATCATTGTTCCCGCACTTATTCACAATCGTGTCACATGAATATGCACAGTGAAGCATGCAGTGAACAAAATCGGTGAAGTCGTGCCCCTTAGCGTTGATTTTCGAATCGCAAGAGTATATAGTTCTTTTGAGGAGATATTGAACAATGAAGCCGATCGATTAATGATTGAAGCGATGTGCAGGGGCCTTGGTCGCAGGATGTAAATACACCTGAACTATGTGAATGGGTCGTGACCACGGAGCAAAAAACAAAAGATAATGCACAGGAAGAACTTAGTGCTCGCAGAATAAAAAAGCCACGTCCTAAGTGAAGTGTAAAGCCATCATGGCAGATTTTTACTCCCCCCCTCCAAGGACATTCCAGCCGCGCCGAAATTTCATACCGAACTCTCGTTTTCACGCCCACGGGACGCGTGTATCATGGGGCCATTCGAGAGGCTCACGACAGCAAGGAAATTGAAGCCGCCACGCCGATGCCACCGGGAAGCAATGTTCTGCATTTAGAAGTAAGAATGTAACCCCCAATGAAACTGTTCTGTCACACATGCTTCGAATAACCTCCCAAAGGAAATCAGCACGTCTTCTTTTCCTTACTGATTGAAACATTTAGAACACCAACAGTGGCGGGCAACTTGTTGCAGAGGATTACTTAGTCTATACAAATTTACTAACAGTATGCATTTTTGCCACAAGCATGGGCGCGCACGACAATTGCCTTGTGGATGGGTAAAAGTTTACAGTAATGAATTGTTGTTGTTCCTTTTTATCAACTATAGACTTGGCCTATATTTACCTCTTAATAGCCAGGCCTAAAATGTTCTGTGTTGGTCAGAACCAGCTTGATTAGTGAGTTATTCGAGAAGTAAAAATTTGAAGAGGGTACCAAATTACATTTACACAGTAAGGAAGAGCAGCAAAACCAGAAACTTTTATGTGCATGTGCCTATGGTAATCGTCTACGGGAATATGTAAAGATGCAACTCGAACTGGCCGTACAGCGATTTTTCTCTTTATGATATCGTCGGCGACGACTTAATAATTGCAAACTTCACCCACGAGGCCGCATTGCGCTTATTTTCCATGCTTCTGAAGTTGAAGTTTATTTCAGGCAAAAGCAAAAAAAAGAAGAAAGGTACAATTCGCCTAGGGGACCGGCGAAAAGGCATAAAAGCCTGACAAAGCGCCTGCCCCCTGTAAACCCAAAACCCATCAAAATAACACAGTGCTCAGTGTAAAGTAAAGAGTCAAAAAGAAATTAGGCATAAATAAGTTTCTACATGCAAAACATGTACAGAAAAACATAAATGAGCGAAAAATTTGCGCAGGCAATGAAATCAATAAAGCATATGCGTGTCCGACAAATGAAGCAAACTGTAGAGGACATAAACAAACACTAATGTAAGACATGTAAAATACCTGAAGAAACTTTAGATTTGAATACAAGGTTTCAACAGTCAAAAGACAGCAACTTCAATAAGCAATATGTTTGAACGATAAATGAAACACAGTTTGGATAACATAACCAAACGTTAATGTGATTTACACAAGAAAATACTTCAGGGAATATGAACCAAAGATGGTGACGGTGATTACGTTTGTGTAAATAGGAAGTGTTCCTGTATCTTCTTTTTAAAAATGCCATATGAGAGTGTATTGTCAATTAGAGAAGCTACAATCGGTTGTTCGTTCAGGAAATGCGAAATTTGATACAATAGTTTTTGTGTGCCGTAATTTGTATGTGGTTTCTGATATGTATACACACTGTGGCGTAGGTTGTGACTGTGATCTCTCGGGAGATGCCTCTGATGAAACCCTGAGCAATCAGTTCGTACCTGTTTATAAATAAGCATTGCCAATTTTTATTTCATGACGTTGGTTACCGTAAGTATTTTATGTTCCTTAAAGAAAGGCGCGGTATGATGCCTGAATGACACCCCTGATATTAGTCGTATAGCTTTTTTTGCAAGGTGTGAATTTTGTCAGTGTTTGCTTTAGTCGTATCCCCCATACAAGAATACAATAATGGAGTTGTGAGTGAACAATGGAATAATATAGTTGTTTTTTCAACCACAGAGGGAGGAGTTGTCGCGATTTGCAGATTATACCCGTAGATCTGGAAATCTTGGTACGAACATGGTTGGTGTGTAAGGACCAGTCTAAGTGTTCTTGAAAAAGTATCCCAAGAAATTATATATAGGAAAGCAGCATAGAAAACTACTTGAGGAAAATTCTTTCCAATGCGCAGTACCGAACGTGTGACCTCTCGCTCCCGAGCGCTTGCCGTCAGCCACAGTATCACGAAAGCACACGTCCTTCACCGTTCAAATGACAAGCTATTTATTTACAACACTTATCGCTGGCGGTACCTATGTCGGAGAAATATCAGCGCGTTTTCAGCATTACCAGCTAGACAATGCAAAGAGCATGTACCCGCTTATGTGCTCCGCTCCTACGCGTACTTTACTTTTCCCAGCGGGTGAAGGCGGTAGAGGCTTATAGCGCGTGCGCGCGCTTTATTGCGGGGCGGAGAGTCATACGCCTGGATCTTTCACCGGAACTAGTGCGTTGTAGTTACCAGGCCCACAAAGGTCACTTGGCTCGCTGCACAGTCCACGTTATCGAAAAGATCGCGCTTTTCAGGCACAGCGATGTAACAACTGTGACACTTGTTAGCACTTTCGTGACCATGCCTATCCCCATCGATGGTATGCTTTCGATGTTTGCAACTTCTATATTTACCCTGTTTGGAACGCTTTTGGACCCATTTCGTTATCTAACGCGTAAGAGAAAAAGTCTTTTATAAGTTTCGCTTTTGTATTTCTCTTTTTTCAGCGTCTGGTGATATCCAATCACATTTTCTTGCACGTGAGTGAGCATGCATAGTTTCAATCATTGCGTCGACGTCGCGTGTGACTGCTTCACGAAAACGGCAATTTTCAGGGGATCCTGGAGCATCTGGGCTGAAATATTCAAATGACGACAACAGCACAGGCTCGGAAGACGACATCAACACTTTCAATTTGAGTGAGAATGACGAGAGTTTGTCAAACCACTCCGGAACATCAGTGGTCGTCCACCGGGGAGTTAAGCTTTGTGCTCGGGCCGCGTTGTTGCCGGCGCGCGTCGGTGTAAGTTGACACGTTGTGTTCTGAAGGTTAGAGATCTTATCTGCAGGGAGTCCACTGCCTTCGGGCGGGACTACTTTCTGGCGGCAGTGCAGAGTGTGCACTTTTGTAGGTAGAGGCAGCCGGGAGTGAACTTTGGAGCCACGTTACGTAGTGCCGCGCGTCGCTTCATGAGCGCTGTCGACTTTTTTTTGTGTTTTACTGTTCAAGTTTATGTAGAGCTATGCAAAAGCCGAAATAAATATGCTTAGACGTATATTCTTCAGCAACCAACGTACAGCGAGAGAGATGGTTCTTGGAGGTCCCACAGTCCATCTTGATGTTCCTACACGAAACGCTCCTCTGGGCTAACGGCACCAGCACCCCCCCCCCCTCCCCTCAAAAATATCAGGAACTGTAAATTATGCCAGGAACAAAGAAAAGTTAGACAGAAAGCAAGTGTTTTCTGTGAAACATGTGTAGCAAACCGTGCTTTACCGCATCGCGAAGCTGCTTCTTACGGGGGCATGAAATACACTACGTGTAAGGCTACTTTATGTACACAAAAACCTTTGGATATACAGCGCTTATATTTACAGGACAATTGTGTGCACTCCTTCCGTTTGTAATGCGTATTTCTATTTATTTGTATGCTTAGCCTGCTGAGAGCAATATTTATGATTTGATGAAATTTATTTGTTCGTGTTTACATTGTTTTTTGTTTGATAATTTTTCGTGCCATTGTTAACAAATTTGTGGCTTGTAACTGACCGTCTTTGAAAGACAACTCCTAGCTGTAACACTTGACACCATAAACATTAACATCAGAAAATCTGGGTGCCATAAATAATTAAAGTTTTCTGGACTACCCAAAAACAGCCAAATTTCTCGTGGTCACGAAAGTGTTAGGTGGCATTCATCTGTACCTCTGACTACGTTTCATGCGTCATTTGTGCGCGAGCAGCACGTTGCACATTTCCACCTGCTTGGCAATCTTTGCGTGATAATGCAATTTGTTGCTATCGCATAATTTCTTCGTCATTGCGGCGGAACAGTGACCTTTTTTCATTGCTTTTAGATATCATCTTCCTCTGAACCCCTACGATTCTGGGACCCTGGGCGTCTGCCTCAATTGCGAAGAAAGCGACTAAAGCACTCCTCTACTTGAAGACAACAAACCTGAGCGACCGCCTGTAGACTGTGTGTGCTACCCTGAGTCTGCTCGTGATTGTGTGTACGTTATCTCTCTGCAACTTCTTTTCTCCCCTTCATCCTTTTCCCAGTGCAGGGTAGCAAACCAGATGTGCGTCTGGTTGACTTCCCTGCCTTTCCTTGCATTTTTATTTCTCTCTCTCTCTCTAGGCTATTTTGGTTGCAATGTGGTAGCCGCTTGATATGTTTATCTAGCGGCTGTGTCAATGCGCTGTCTGGCGAATAGACTGCAATAAAATCTTTGCGCATAGTCTCATTTCAGTTGTCGAAGTGACGCATGAAATAGTTCTTTTAGCAAGAAACTGCATAATTGCCTTTCATGTGATGCTGTTAGCGCGTGACACTGGACCGGAGTATTTCATCCTTCTTTCTACTATGAGATTAGTAACCACCAGGTACGGCACGAATGAGGGCACATCGCACCACAGCCGGAAAAGGCATTCCGTATTAAATGCTCTAGATAAAAAATTTGCCATTTCTCAGAATGATCCATGTTTCTTTTTCAATTTGTCGAATGAGGATGTGCCTTGCAACGTATAAAAATTATTATATTGATGCACTGTTGAGGTTTAACGTCCCAAAACCACCGTATAAGATTATGAGAGCTGCCTTAAGGGGGGGGGGGGTCCGTAAATTTTGATCTTCACAGGTTCTTGAATCGGCCCCTAACTCGGATACATGGGATATAACCCCTTTCGCATCTATTGAAAATGCAGCTGCCGTGGCAGTGATTTGATCCTGTAAACAGCCGGTTAGCGATCAAGCGCCATATCGATTAGACCACCGGGGCAGGAATAACGAAAAACAAATTATATAGCTAAGTGGTTCTTACTCGTGGCTTCCCTGTCCATTATTGTTGTATTGTTTTGAGGCATAGACACCTGTTTCACCGCTGTTCGCAATGTCGAACTGGCTGGATGTTTACAGCAGAAAACTGTCATGGGACGACCAAAGCACCCGATTTCAGTGGCGTAGTTAGTTATCCACGCCGTCACCTGTATCCGTAACCACTATTGCGCCAAGGGGCGGCTGCATTCCCGATGGAGGCGGAAATACTGTAGGACCGTGTGCTCAGACTTGGGTGCACGTTAAAGAACCCTACGTGGTCTAAATTTCTGGAGCCATTTACTACGATGTCTCTCATAATCACATGCTGATTTTGGGACGTTAAAACACACATATCAATCAATACTATTGCGCCATATGTGTAAGAAATGCCAGGTCTGCGTCATACACGCCACACCATCGCAGCGAAAGAGAGAGTGGATTTTCTAGAGCTTTTTGTATTCAATTTCTTTAACAAAAGAGTTTCAATATATGGTCCACAACATGAAATAAAAAACCACGCACATCTATGAAGTGAATGCTGGTGATGGGATGAAGCAGTGTGCATCGGACCTTGGATTGTGGTCTTCTATTTTGTTCTGGTTGGCAGTCCTTTATTTTGTTCTTCCTGGCTTTACAATACAGCATGTCTGTGCTTCCAAGCATGAAGCCTAGTTGCATGAGCTTGCTAGAAAGCATCCAAGCTCAAGGATTGCACGTATGTTTCTGCTTACCTCGCTGCACATCAAACAACTAAATTCAAGACGAAGCGCGGGCTTGTCCCACCAATGTATATTGGCTCTGCGAGGATCTTCGAGCCTCATCGGGTCCATTTTCGCCTGTTGTCTCGACACAGGTATAAAGACGATGGCGTTCCAGACACTGCGATCAGACTCAACTCCGTCTTTAAGGTATAAGGCAAAAATGTTTATTTAACTGCGCTCGGAAGCGCTCTGCTGTCACTTGAGCGTCCCCGTGTCCCTCGCTCGCGCTCTTCTTCTTCCTCGTTTCTTTGTCCCAGCCCAGAACGTGAAAAATAACCAACATTTCCGGCCGCGCAAAGTTAAACACATTGTTCAAGTGGGTACAGTCTTTGTATCGGCCTGATCGCAAGGTGACCGCCTTGCAACTTGATCTTGCAAGAACGAATGAGACCGTCTGCACTGCGGTACACTTCCGTGACCCTTGCAAGCTTCCATAGCTGGCGTGGCGAGTTGTCCGCATGCACGAGAACGATGTTCCCTTGCTTCAATGCTGTATTTGATTTCGTGTCGGGAAAGTGTGCAGATCGTAATTGCAACAGGTCTTCTTTTTGCCAACGCTTCCAAAAACTTTCAACCAGCAGCTTCCTGTAGTTGTGTCTTCGTATGGCGTCTGATCGTTTGGAATTACTGTTGACTTCGTCAGCGGTCGCATACGGTATGGAAGTCAACCTTCGTCCAAGGAGAAGTTCGGCTGGCGTCAAAGTGCAAGGTTCTCCTGCATCTGTCTCGATGAAAGTCAGAGGCCTAGAGTTTACGACTGCTTCGACCTCCGCCAGCACTGTCGATATTTCTTCGTAGTTCAGAGGAGCTTTGCCGATAATTTTTCGCAGCGGTAGCTTCACTGATCGTACAAGGCGCTCCCACCATACACCCCACCAAGGAGCATTTGGTGCGATAAACTTCCACGAAATGCCGTTGGTGCTGAGGAGACCAGCGACGTGCTCTTCAGAGAACATTCGGTGTAGCCGCTTTATGTCTGCCGACAGTGTCTTGTGAAAGCTTCGTGCGTTGTCAAAATAGATCACCCTTGGTAATCCTCTCCGAGCTGCAAATCGTCGTAGGCACAGCAGGAAAGCCTCGGATGTCATTCCCGAGACAAGCTCGAGATGCGCGGCTCTAGATACGGCGCACGTAAAAAGTGCAACGTAGCACTTCGTGTCCCCTTTCTCCGTGCGTGCATACAGAGGGCCCACGAAGTCGACTCCTACAACTTCGAACGGGTTCGTTGGTGACACTCGATGACTTGTTAACGGAGCAGTCTCAGCACTTCCTGGGCCCGCACTGAAACGCTTGCATATATTGCCGCCATGCAGCACTCTTTTTACCAAAGAGTGAGCTCGACAAATCCAGTAGCGTTCCCGAAGCTGTTCAGCGTACCCAATACTGTTCAGCGTTCAGGATTTCTGTTGCCACGAGATGTCCTGTATGATTACTTCTTTTTCTGCATCGGTCAGTAAATCTGAAAATCCACGCAGTGACTCTGAGTAGGTGCTGAAGCCTTCTGTACCGTTGAATATCAATTATCGGAACTGAGAAGCGTGTCATTAGTGCGACGTGTACTGTTGTAACTTCACTTTGGGTGGCTTCCGCTATGTCTTGTTCACTGAACTGAAGGGGCCATTCAGACATCGGTTTAGTTAGCCACTCGGGACCACGCCACCATTTTGAGCTGCACAGCAGTCTTTCAAGCGTCGCGCCACGTGTGAGTAGGTCAGCCGGGTTGTCCGTTCCAGGACAGTATCTTCACTTTGATGGATCTGTGGTGCAGCTAATTTTATTGACTCTGTTGGCTACGAACTCTTTACTTTTTTTGACGTCACCTTTTATCCATGACAACACAATGGCGGAATCCGTCCACATCGTGTAGTCAACTTGAACATTCCTCAAAGCGCTTTTCACGTATGCCAACATTCTTGAGCCGATTAAGGCAGCCAGCAGCTCCAATCGCGGCAGCGTTGTCTCCTTAATGGGTGCTACACGGGATTTCGCAATCAACAGTATTGGCTCCTCAGGACTTGATACGACATATATCGCTGTCTTGTATGCCGCTGGACTGGCATCGCAGAAAACATGTACTTGAAGCAGATTGGGCTTCCTTGCTCCACCGCCCAGGTAGCGAGGAACGACGACGTCTTGCAGTTGCGGCAGCTGGAGGACCCAATCATTCCACTCTTTTGGCAGGTCATTGGGTAGTACTTCATCCCAGGCAATTCCTCGTATCTACAGTCTCTGAAACAATATTCGTATGGCAATAGTATATGGTCCTACAAATCCCAACGGGTCAAATATTCTTGATGCTGACTGCAAGACAAATCGTTTTGTACCCGTCTGAGCTGTCAAAAACCGGAGCAGATTTTCAACCGAAAAGTTGAATTTATCCTTTGCAGGATTTCAAACCAAACCCAGGACTTTGACCGACGTTTCGTGAAGAACGACCATCTCATTACTAATAGATTCCACTTGATAATCAAGGGTGCGCATCAAATTTGCTGAATTTGTTGTCCATTTTCGCAATGTCATGCCGGCCGATTTCATTATTGTGCGCGCTTCTCGGCATAGTTTAGCGGCTTCCTCTTCTGTGTCGGCACAAGTGGCTAAGTCATCCACGTAAAATGAGTCAGCAAGAGTTTGCGCTGTTTGTGCCATGACAGCCGGTGCTTTTTTCCCGTGGTAGAAAATAGTAGCTGTGAGCTAAAATGGGCTACATGTAGCTCCAAAAGGCACTCGTGTCACCCTCCACTCTTGCAGCTTGCCCTTGTGGAGATCTCTTTCTGCAAACCAGAGAAAGCGGAAAGCGTCTCTGTCGTCCTCCCGAGTCGCAATCTGAAGGAATGCTTTTCTATGTCCGCGATAACTGCCACAGGGTGCGTTCTGAAGCGTAGCAGAATTTGCACGAGGTTTTGGCATAAGTTGTCACCCTTTTCAAGGCAGCCATTAAGGGGCTTGCATCCTTTGGCATGTGAGGAAGCGTCAAACACCACTCTCATTTTCGTCGTCAGTGCTTGTTCACGCATGACTTCCTTGTGCGGCATGTAATATAATTTCTTCACCTCTGCAGGTACGTCACTGACTATTTCGGCGTGTCCTGCCCTCAAATACTCCCTTATGGTACGGTCATACGTTTCGAGCAGTACTTTTTGTGGAGTCGAGACGGTTGACAAGCTTGTCCAGTCGAGTAACGGCTACTTTCCTGTTGCTTGCAAGCTCGAATTTATCCTTCGAAGGGAACGTCACTTCATATCTTCCGTTTATAAAGCTAATCGTTTGCTCAAAATGCCTCATGGTGTTGTTCATTTCAGGTGGCTTGTTTATCGTGTCCGTAATTCCTATGTTTTCAAGTTCCCAAAAGGAGCGCAAAATCTCGCCGGAATCGGTAGCTTGGGCTTTTAGCACGCACACCATCATTTTTGGAGTAGTTGGTCGGGACACCAAGTGCGATGTGCTTGCCTGGAAGGTCCATCCAAGCTTGGAGTTCAGTGCGATCAATGATTCGTTGCCTTCGCACCGTGAAACTTCGCCGGTCAACACTTTCCACATCTGATCGGACCCAATAAGTACGCTGATGCCACTCTTAGTTATGATAGATGGATGTTGGAGCTCATCGGCAACATCGTTTCCCAGCTTCTTGAAAGACGCAACGAAGGCTACGTCCATTGCAGTCTCTGCGATGTCTTGGCAGATGCTTGGGATCTCTATTGCAGTTAAGACTATTTCCGCGTCGGAAAACCGGCTTCACAGTCGTAGTTCTACTATGCGACGCCACTTGGCCTCTTGGTCTGATGTATTTGCGAAAGTATTGAAGGCTATTCGAGTTGCTCCCACGCTTTTCAGCTTGAGGTGCTTGGACAGATCTTCAGTTGCGAAATTCCTCTGACTGCCACCATCAAAAACGCCTCGTATGTAGCGGCAGGTGTCATCATTCATGGCCCATGCTCTGAAAGTCTGAAGAAAAACGCAAGTGGTAGAGCCTTCCTTGACGGGTCTTCTTCCAAGTAATGCGCAGACTGTCGTAGTTTTTTCGTAGTTCTTGTTTGCATAGTCTGACTTCTGCGAACACCTATCGGGATCGCACATGCTTGTAGCGTGTCGAGCTTGGTATCTGGAGCAGGAACTCCTTTTTTTGCAGTCCCGTGCCTGATGTCCTTTGGTGGTGCAGCGGAAACACCTTTTGTCGTTGGAAAGCAGTTCCTTCTTCTGCGTCAGTGACAAATCAGCTGTGCAGGCTTCCGATCCGTGATGACTGGACGAGCAGAATACGCAGTTGTCCTTTTTTTCCCGTACCGAGTTGCTGTGAAGCAAAGATGACGTCCGTTTCGCACACCGAGAGTACGTCGACTGACTGGCCACGGGGAGTGTTCCATGTTCTCGTCCTTAGGCATCCTTAAAATCACTCTTCTCCAGGATTTCCAGCTTGATACACAGGAAGTTGAGCACAAGGTTCAGTCCCACGGGTGTAGCTTCAGCTCTCGAGTCATATTCCAACTGGACGGCACATGATCGATGATACTGCACGATGTTGCGAACGACGGGCCGATCCCGCCGAAGCCACCACTGTTGCGAAACAGCCTCCGATGCCACCGCTGACCTCCACTGTTGCGAAAGACGGCGACGCCAACCCGGTCCCACAGGCGCCACTGCTTTCAACTCCGCCGGGCAGGTCACCAGCCGTTTGGTAGCGTATGTTTCTCAGCTCGCGACTGCTTCTGCGCAGAGCTGATAAGACGAGCGGACGAGACGACGGTGAGTTAAACAAGGTTTATGTACAGCATATATACAGAGGCGTTACAATTTCGGCACTGGGGCCGACAGAGACTCGAAGAGCCGAGCTCTCCTCTCTAACACATAGGTCAGCCCTTCGCCTAAGACCGCCAACTCACACACATGTCGGCTCTCCGACACGGGACCTCCTCTCTCTAGGACCGCCGATCGCGACGCGCCGCAGGGCTTCTTTTATTTACACCGGGTCCAACCAAAATGTCCAATCAGAAGCGCCGCTGGTCGTCAGGGCAGATTCCTCCAATGGGGGGTCGCCGCGCCATGCGTCAGACCACCAGACACGAGAACGCCGGCTCGCTGTCACGTGCGGAGCTGACTCAATGCACGTGGGCCAGAGACGCGCCGCGCGTGTTTACGCCGTTCGCGCCAGGCAGACTGCGGGCTGGCCTTGACCCAGATTGCCTTTTTCAGAGGCACGGACGTTTGACGAGGACTCGCTGGCATAACAGCACCCCCGCCGCCAGACAATGCACCGGAAAGACGAGCTGCTTCCACGGGGCTCGGATGTCAGGTGCGCTCGTTCGCCAGGTCCCTCCAGGTTCGCCTCCAGGGCCATGGGGAGAATACAGCTCCAGACTGTTCCGGGAATACAGCCCATTCTTGACGACGGATCCCAGCTCCACTGGCTTGTCGCCACAACTTGTCGACCAGCTTCACTCGTCTCTTCTGACCATCTTCGGCTTCAGCACTTGTCGATGGTTCTGCAACTTGCCAAGAACGGATCGACAACAGACAACACACGACACACGCAAGTGCCCTCGGTCACCCGACAGAACACCAGACAAAGTATAGTACAACATATACCTATCTACGTGTCTATCGGAATTTTGTTCCCTCTACATCAAGGGGCACATGTGGGACACAAGACTCTTAAAATGGCAACTCAAATTTTTTTTTTCACGTACAACAACGTAACGAATTAGAATACCACAAAGTTGGCCCCTTGAGATCACTCTGAACGAGAGCGCTCAGCCCAGGTCGTGATGAGGTCAAAATTTTGCCCCGAATCGCCAGCGAGAAACCGAAAGGTTGAGAAGGTACTAGCTGGAACGCACTGCTCAATGCACCTGCATTAGCGTTTACCTTTTCTTTTTTTTTCTTTAGCGAACGTCAAAGTTGCGCTGTGGAGCAACATGCTCCACTTCAGTAACCGGCCACTTTTAGGCGACGATACCTATGCGGCACCAAGAGCGGCTCACACTTTCGACGTTGCACAGGGGAACAACGATACGGCTTGCTACGGATTGACTCCTCACCGCTTAGCTCGATATCGTGTTCGATCACCCTCATGTTTCCGGGGTGGTCCGAAAACGCGTCTTCAAACTCGGAACCAATCTTTCTGAGGTCCTCGTTCTCAGGTCCTCCTTCACTTAAGCTAGGCTCTAGGTTTATCTGCTCCCGGATTACTTTCGATCCCCCTTCGGTTACCTCACTAGAACTCAAATTTTCTGCTTCCTCTTCCACTGAAGCATTCAACAGCAGATTTACGACCGCTTGATGTTGAACGTACGGTTTCATCAAGTTGTAAATTTTGTCCGGCCGCCTTCCTAATTTCACTTCATAATTTGAATCGCAAGGCTTCGATAATACTTTGACGGGCCCTTCCCAATCAACCTCAAGCTTGTTCCTTTTGGACGGCTGCAGCAGCATTACCTGATTATCAACTTCAAAAGCGCGCTTCTTCCCCGATTTCTCGTAGTGCTCCTTCGACAGCACTTGTGCCGCGTTTTTCTGGCTTTCCACTAGCGCTTCAATTTGGCTTTCCACTAGCGCTTCAATCGAGAGATCCTCACGCTGCTCTCGAATGAGCGTCTCTCGATCAACTCTCGGCAGCTCGCTCCCACTTTCCGCTACAGGCGAGAGCGTTGCAACCCTCTCGCTCTGACTCAATGGCGCCACGTCGTCTCCCCCAGCGCATACCGCGCCGGCCGTGTCGGCGACGGGCCGCTCGCGTGACTGCTCACATGACTCATGCGGAAACTTTCCTTTCTGGGGTTCCGTCGACCCGCCGACAAGGTCACTTGAGAGTTCACCGCATGGAACCAGGTCCAGCTTCCGCGAAAGCTTTCGCGCTTGCGATCGCGTGAGAGCCATGCACGCTAAGTTGGGGAAGAATGATTTGCCCTGCTCTTTGAGAAGCTGCTCCGAGTTGTTGGAGAAAAGATAAGAAAAACGATCATTTAGCGCGGCAGACACAGCCGCTTCGGTGCAAAGCTTACCGAACGGGCCTTCAATGACAACCGTGGCGATTGGTAAGCGAACACTCTGCTCCTCGGCGACTTGCCTGATCCACGCGCATTCTCCTGTGAAATCATCCGGAGACACCAATGAAGGATGGACAACATCCATGGTTGCCGCTGAGTCCCTAAGCGCTCGGCACGTTTTCTTATTTACTTTAATTTCTTGGAGATACGGCTCCAACAACCGAATGTTTTTTTCTGATTCTCGGATTGTTGCGAAGGCAAATTTTTCCTGACAGTTTCTCGCGATGTGCCCTTCCTTTTTACAGTTGTAGCAGATTAGCGGCTTCCGTTTGTTTTCCGATTCAAATGCCTGTGTGGTGGAAACCTCACTCGATTTCTCCGCTTCTGTTTGCCCTTCCCCTACACTGTCCTTCGTAAGAGACGGTTCCCTCTTGAAATTACGGTGCGGAGCGGATTTCCGTTGATCAGGTTTCCTTGAAAAGCCCTCTTTCCTTTCATCCTTTTCAACGCGCACTGCCCTGCTGTGCAACTTTCGGCGAGTATAATACTCCTCAGCTAACTCGGCTGCCTTGTTTAGCTGTACTTCACCAAGCCTGTCCTGCAGTCAAAGTCTGACATTATCCTCGATGCAGCGGTAGAATTGCTCCAATGCAACGCATTCCACCACTTTATCGCGGTCGTCATAAACACCTTCGCCCTTGAGCCATTCGATTAAATCGGCTTTAAGACGAAACGCGAAGTCAACGTGTGACTCATTCCCCTTTTCAGCATACCGGAACCTTTGCCTGAAAGCCTCGGGTGACAACCTATAACGTCTCAAGAGCACTTCCTTAACCTCGTCATAGCTCTCAAACGCTTCCCTCGACAAGCAAGTTATCGCGTCGGACACTTCGCCGGGAAGAAGAGCTAGCAGGTTCCGCGCCCAAAGAGACCGCTCCAAAGCGTTTCGCTCACAGACGTGTTCAAACTTGACGAGGTACTTCGCCATGTCCTCGCCTACTACGAACGGTGGCAATTGGTCCCTAATTCTAAAACCGCTGACCTGAATCGTCGGAGAAGCTACGCTAGGCGCCTGTGAACACTGTAGTATTGCCAATTCTATTCGTTTCATCTCGAGGCGTTCCTGTCTCTCGGCCTCCTCGCGACGTTCGCGCCTTTCAGCCTCCTCACGTTCGCGAGCTTCACGCCTTTCAGCCTCCTCACGTTCGCGAGCTTCACGCCTTTCAGCCTCCTCACGTTCGCGAGCTTCACGCCTTTCAGCCTCCTCACGTTCGCGAGCTTCTCGCCTTTCAGCCTCCTCACGGCGTGCTTTAATATCCACCCAGGCCTCATCGACTTCCTCAGCCGACACTCCCTCATCCTTCATGATCTCAAGGATCGATTGCTTTCGTTTCGCACGGCCTAAAGTAATGCCGAGTTCCTCACAAATTTCGATGAGTTCCTTCACTTTAAGGTTCTCCATCGTTCACACTAGCCTCTTGCTGTTTGCCCCTGTTAACAATTTACTTGCCGTACCCACTATAAGCCTACTAGCAAGACGCGCAAGCAATTTTTCACACTCCCGTGTTTACCCCCTCCGCATTAACTTTGGTTTCAAAGCACTTCGACTTTGCTTGAAACGATCAAAGCTCACTACAATGCTTCACACAGCCCTTCTCTAAACTACTACAACCTGAGCTAGAGTAGTCTGGTGAACTGAGGGGAAAACATCAGGCACTCACCGCATCGATGTCGCTGACGCCGGCCGATCCCGCAGCTGCCAACCACTGTTGCGAACGACGGGCCGATCCCGCCGAAGCCACCACTGTTGCGAAACAGCCTCCGATGCCACCGCTGACCTCCACTGTTGCGAAAGACGGCGACGCCAACCCGGTCCCACAGGCGCCACTGCTTTCAACTCCGCCGGGCAGGTCACCAGCCGTTTGGTAGCGTATGTTTCTCAGCTCGCGACTGCTTCTGCGCAGAGCTGATAAGACGAGCGGACGAGACGACGGTGAGTTAAACAAGGTTTATGTACAGCATATATACAGAGGCGTTACAATTTCGGCACTGGGGCCGACAGAGACTCGAAGAGCCGAGCTCTCCTCTCTAACACATAGGTCAGCCCTTCGCCTAAGACCGCCGACTCACACACATGTCGGCTCTCCGACACGGGACCTCCTCTCTCTAGGACCGCCGATCGCGACGCGCCGCAGGGCTTCTTTTATTTACACCGGGTCCAACCAAAATGTCCAATCAGAAGCGCCGCTGGTCGTCAGGGCAGATTCCTCCAATGGGGGGTCGCCGCGCCATGCGTCAGATCACCAGACACGAGAACGCCGGCTCGCTGTCACGTGCGGAGCTGACTCAATGCACGTGGGCCAGAGACGCGCCGCGCGTGTTTACGCCGTTCGCGCCAGGCAGACTGCGGGCTGGCCTTGACCCAGATTGCCTTTTTCAGAGGCACGGACGTTTGACGAGGACTCGCTGGCATAACAACGACTATATCCCGTGGAAGAGCACGCAGTAGGATGTCGCAGAGCATTGACGAAAATGACGACTTGTGCACACCGAAAGTCTCTAAGCCTCGGATATTCACGAGAACTTGGTCGTACAAGCTGCGTAGCGCTTTGGTGTCAGTCGATGAACGGACAGGGCTTAACATCCGTAGCTTGGCAAAATATTTTTGCTCCAGGCGCGTCTTGTCCCCAAATCGCTTCTGTAGCATTTTGATGGCGTCATTGTAGCAACTTTCTGTCGTCGGAAGGCCCGCAATTACTGATGCAGCGTCTCCTTTAAGATACAGTCGCATGTAATGAAAATTCTCTGTGGCAGTGATGCGATTGCTACTATGAACAATTTGATAAAATGTTTCCCAAAATTTGGTCCACTTGCATAGGTCTCCAAAAAAAGAGCTATTGTCAGTTTAGGCAATTTAACTCCAGTTCCGTCTGATGGTACTGCGACTGTCTGGGCAACTGTTTCTTGAGTTCCGGTCGATGTCCTTAGCATGCGATCTTTCTTGCGGAGAATCTCTGCAAAAATGCGCATAGCACTGTCCTCGTATTGTAAGACAGCGTTATACTCGACTTGGAACTCCTCGTCAGGTATATGCGGCTCAATATCGTTGTTCAGGTTTTTAAGCTCTTCGTTACTAGCCTTCAGCCTCTCATATATGGAGTGGAGATGGTCATAGGAGGCAGAGTCGTTAGGGAGTAGCTCACTTGCCTCGTTTATAATCCTCGTGTTCTGTGCTCGCCGCGACGTCCGCTTCGACTTCAGTCGCTCCATGCCGCTGCAGTTGACTGGTAGCCGTCCGTAGGGTCCTCGTTTTGATTGATTGATTGATATGTGGGGTTTAACGTCCCAAAACCACTCTATGATTATGAGAGACGCCGTAGTGGAGGGCTCCGGAAATTTAGACCACCTGGGGTTCTTTAACGTGCACCCAAATCTGAGCACACGGGCCTACAACATTTCCGCCTCCATCGGAAATGCAGCCGCCGCAGCCGGGATTCGAACCCGCGCCCTGCGGGTCAGCAGCCGAGTGCCTTAGCCACTAGACCACCGCGGCGGGGCAGGGTCCTGGTTTTCAATCCCGGTTCTTCGGCACCAATATTAAGACGATGGCGTTCCAGACACTGCGATCAGACTGAACTCCGTCATTATGGTATAAGGCAAAAAAAAGTTGTATTTAACTGCGCTCGGAAGCGCTCTGCTGTCCCTTGCTTGCTTGCTTGCTTGTTCCGTTCTTTTGTGGCTCTCACCCACTAAGGGGGATTGGCCAAGAAGCCGGTGGTTAATGCAAGTAAATACCTATAGATTTTCTAGATTAGGGGAATATGATTACTGTGTTTTGACTGTGAAATTAATTTGGCGCAATGTAAAAAAAAAGAAAGAAAAAAAGGGGGGGGGAATAATGGAATTTGTTGAATATCTGTAATGAAATCGTTATATAAAATTTTCCTGAAAGTTGAATCATTGCAGTGTATCAGCTAAATAATAAGTGGTAGTGTGACTAGTAAGATTCGGGAGCTGATGGCTGACTCAGCAAGGTAATCTTCTTGTGTTATATATGAATTCGCAGAGAGCCCCGCAGATGTTCCTGTCGCCATGTCCCAAAGAAATGGCCCCAAAAGACAAAATATTGGGAGTATTAAGTGATATTCCTAATTTTCTGAATAAAATTTCGAAGCAGTTTTTTCTTTGATTTTTGAATCGGTGACATGTGATAAGAAAATGGTCGATATGTTCAGGTTCATTACAGCTTGAGCACAGAGGGGATGGCACCAGACCAGACCTGTTTAAGTAGAAATTAAGAGGTGGTACACGGCAACGTAATTTTGTTACCAAGACTTCCAATTTACGCGTGGGACACCATTTATTATTCCATGTGAATTGCAGGTGCGAGAAATCTGGATTCGGTATCATGGTTTTTGATGAGTCTTCAAGAAGGGAAAGTTTTCTAAACCTCGCTGCTGTTACATAAGCTGTAGGAGGCATGATTGGCACAATCGGAAGATCAAGAGATGTTCGCGCAAGTTTGTCAGCCATCTCGTTTATAAATATACTACGATGGCCTGGCACCCATATCATTCGCACTAGACGAATGTTTGCTGGGATTAATGATTTAAAAGTCTCTAGTACTGCTGATGTCGACGACGATGATAAGAATGAACACACGGAATACGAGTCAGTCACTATCACAGCTGTCGAATGAGTCGCAGGAAGTTTACGAATAGCTAGTATAACGGCCGTTAATTCCGCTTCAAATATTGGTGTATAATCTGGGAGGCGTAATGAAAATGACCAAAACAATGAGAGAGAAAAAATACCCACACCTGCCTTCTCGCCACTCATAGATGCATCTGTTGCAATTACTGTACTAGTACCTAATTGAGACAGGTGTTGTTCTAATAAACCAATCAAATATTTAGAGGGCAAGTGTTTAGCGTTCATGGGGAAGATATCGTCAAATTCTATTTGCACTTGGCCGATTGGTTTGACAGATGGTGTGATCTCGAATATATTAACATTTAAAGCATCTAGAAGTGTTTGAACAAATAGCACTTGGGGTTTATATACACGGGACCAATGCTCATTGAAAAAGACACGAGGCTCGGCAAAGAATACAAATTGTCGCCTTCTTAAAGTGGATTCAGAAAATTTTAAATAGGTGTTTACTGTTAAAATACGAAATCTGCAAGCAAGGGTGGGTATCCGAGCTTCTTGATACGAAACATTGTTAGCTGTGAATTTTGGCACACCTAAACAACTACTTAGGGCTTCCCGCTCTAAGAGAATGAGGGGGTTTATTTTGTATGCTGGTCCACCAGAGAATAGTACACATCCGAATTCAAGAATCGGACGAACGTACATGCGATAAATCATGATCATCGTATCTCTGCGAAGATCGGAACGGAGGCGGCCAAGCCTACTTATCATTCCAACAGCGCGTGTAGCCTTAATTTTAATATATTCAACGTGGTCACGCCAGCTAAGTTTTTGATCGTACAGTACACCCAGATATTTAATACAATTAACCTGGGGTATTATTTCTTGATGGTACTGAAGAGAAATAGTAACTGGTGCGTCCAACGGAAAAACTATTATACCACTTTTAGTTACGTTCAGGTTCATATGAATTTTCTGAAACCAAGTTTCCAATGTTGCCAAATAACACTGTAATGTCGAATGTAGTGAATGAATATCGTTGTCAGATGCAAAGAACGCGATATCATCTGCATATACATATACGTGTACCTTATCACTCTGTGGTATTGAACTTAACAAAATGTTAAATAGCACAGGCGATAGAACAGAGCCTCGAGGAACACCTCTCGTTTGGCTATACTTCGGCGTGGAAATACCTCGTTGGAAGCAATAAAATTTTCTGTCTTTTAAAAATTCGTATATCCAATTTGTTATGTACTGCGGGAACGTAAGCTCTTTTAGGACATTGATAAGAATAGCATGTTCAACACTGTCATATGCCTTGGCTAAATCAAGGGTTACTAGGGCCGCATATTGTCGTTTGTGCCGAGCAAGCTTTACACGAGCCTCTAAATCAACATGCGCCCACCATATAGAGTAACCTGCTCTAAATCCAATCTGACACGCACTGAGTATCGCATTGTCTGTTATGAACTTCGTAACTCTAATGTAAAGTATTCTTTCTATTAACTTAACTACGTGTGATGTTAAAGCGATTGGCCTAATGTTATCTATCTGCATTCCTAGTCCCTGTTTTTTAAGGAGCGGTATTATTTTTGCAAGTCTCCAGTCAGGAGGTATCCAGCTATTTTCAAGTGAATAGTTGACAACGTTAAGGAGGTCTTCAGGAGAAATGTCGAATAATATTTTTAACATTTCCGAAGTGACGCCATCTGGTCCAGGACCTGTGTTTGGCAGAATACGAACGACGTGCGCAAGTTCATCCCTACTTACTTCAATAAAATCATTTTCGAATGACGGTTTTGCACACTTTATTTTAATTTGTGATGTAAATCTCTTCTCCAATTCTATTGCAATTTCCGTTAATGTATTTTCCAAATCAGTTGGAGAAAAAATAACTGAGTCAATATTTACGTGTGCTGTAATAGCTTTACGATTACGGAGAAATCTGAATAGAGCTTTCTTGTTGCCACTCTTGGATAAGTAGGTGTACCGTTTTTCTTCATAATCGTCTTTCGCTAATAAAACTGTTCTCCTAAAGGTAGCTTTAGCAAATAAATAATTTCTCCAATTAGTCGGACATTGGTTGGTGAGGAGTTTTTTCCATGCAGCGTTGCGGCGTCTATAATCTCTGGCGCAATCCGCATTCTACCAGGCAGATATGAATTTTCCCTTTGTTGAAGATATAGTGAACTGTGATTTTTTAATTGTACACTTCAGGGTGGAACAAAGGCTCATAGCTTTCATATTTGCTTCCATATTGGGCAAGGAAGACAGCGTTGACTGTAAGTACTTTTTAAATTTAGAGTAGTTTACAAAACTTTGCACCTGGCGATCTACCGTCACTAAAGGAATGCTGACTTCAAATACCAGGGGGCAGTGATCACTACTTGTAGCAGTATCAAGAACAGTCCAAGACGATATTGTCACACTTGAGCTAGCAAATGTCAAGTCTAAGACGGACCTCGAATTACATCGAACGAATGTCGGAACTCTGGAGTTCCAACAAATAAGGTTACTCCAGTTAGTCCAGTCCCACAACCGTTTTCCTGATGAATCAGTGCGGAATCCCCATGAAACGTGATGGGAATTGAAGCCTCCCGCAAATAGCATACTGTTTCTGCAAAAACTCGCAGTCACGTCAAGGGCTCTTTCATCTTGTATTCCAGCCGGAAAGTAGTTGTTGACTATAGATAGTGGCGCGCATCCGGGAAAGTGAATTTCCAGAACCAATACTTCATAATCGTGTGATATTTGTTGGTAAACTAAGTGTGCTTTATGGCAAATTTCGGATGAAATGAAAAACATTAATCCTCCACCACGTGAGTCTCGGTCCAGTCGAAAGCACTGATAGTCTTTTAGATAGAAGTTTTGATCAGCAGACAGCCAAGTTTCTTGTAAAATTATGACGTCTGGAGATTGTTGAGAAATTAGGTATAATAAGTCTGTAGTTGCAGAGAGAATTGAACGGCAGTTCCACTGAAGTACTCTAAGGTACCCTATGATGATAAGCAAGCAGTAGCAACTGCTTGCTTCCCTTGAGCGTCCCCGAGTCCCTCGCTCGCGCTCTTCTTCTTCCTCGTTTCCTTGTCCCAGCCCAGAACGTGAAAAATATTTAACACAGGCAACATCTCCTATCAGCGCTCCCTGCCAGTCTGAAATTATTCAAGAGCTTTATTGCGGTACGAGAACATAGTATTTCCAACATTTTTTTCTCCCAGGTGTTCCTGAGACACCTCCGTGGCTCCTGCCTAGAGTGCTTGTTAGGCTTTCTGATTCCTGGGAATACGAAGTCTTTTGAACCATCTATCAGCCTAAAGCAGCTTACACTTCTGCACATTTATTCAATGTATGACAATGCGTGCATGTATATACTGATGGATATACCGAGTGATGTCGTTCCGCCACAGCCTTTGTAATGCCGCAGATGAAGATCGCTCTACGCTTCAAGTCAGATCACAAGAAAACATCAAATGCTGCGGAACATGTTACTATTCAGGAAACAATAAGTTTCGTGTCCTCAGAGCCTACTCGTAGATAAATGATACTGTGCGTTGTCGAAACTCTTCAATCAATCGATTGTTTCGTCAGACAAGCCCCATATCATAATTTACCAATAAGGAATCGCAGAGCGTCTTGGAATTGTTAGAAAAAAATGGCATAATATCTCGTTACAGTGGATACCTGCGCTATCTCGCATAATGGGGAATGAAGAGGCTGACACTTAAGCTAAAGAAGCTTTAAAAGTGACCCGTAACTTTCCATAGCATTTTCTCGACAAGACACTAATATCTTACGCCAACACGTAATGCGCAGCTACATCTTAGAGACCTGCAACAAACCAGAACGCCGGCACTAGGGGCCACTCAAATGGCACCCAGAAGTGAAGTTCTGTATGCCTCAAAAGCTAAAGTGAACAATCTCATGCATAATGCGTGGTATTCGCCTCAGTTTGTGTAACACGAGATGGTATACTCATTTGATCAGCTGCAGTGACACAGGTGCCGATTGTGGCCCCTCTCAGTTGCCAGAAACTATCAAACATATATGTTGCGCCTGTCCGGCATACACAAAGAACAGCAGCAACGGATATGTTCGGTTGGACGATGTACTAGTCGACCATTAGCAGTGTTGGTTCTTTGGCCTGATGCCAGCAAGACAAATGGGGTTATAGCGGCCATCTTTTCATTCCTAATTTGGACTAGATGCACTGGACTGTGCAACCTAGCACTTGTAGTGTTAAGGTACGGGCTATTCTGCCACACATAGGAAAAAATACATATTAGTCTCGGTGTAACTGCAGATTTCGCGAGCCTAGAGCACGCCGTGTAAAGTTCACGTGCACGTATCAACCCGTGCCATAGTTTATTTGTACATTCGGACGTGGTGCAAACACATGCGCACATTTGGTCGCGCAGGAAAACACACATATATGATAGTATTCGCACACATTGTTCACGTAACGATCCTGCAGCTCTTGAAAAGAGGACGTGCCACGTATGAAGCTTTTTTAAAGACGATTGATGAAACTTTTTAAAGACGGGACCTTCGACGCAAAAATTTTGGTCTATTTGTGTGTACATTTGTCTGTTTGTCCACCCGTAATGGTACTCGAAACGACATCAAACGATACCGTAAACGGCAGACCCTACCCGCAGCGCCCACCAATATCACTCAATAATTAGCGTTCATCCTTGTGGGATTGTCAGTTAAAAAATTGGCGCAATATCTCCATGTCAATTTGCAAATGTCGTCGAAAGACGACAGTCTTGCATTTGGAAAGAGCGACCAATTTATTTGATGTTCTGCGCAAGAAAATCGGTGAATGGTATTCTGGAGGCACTGCGTTAGAGTGCCTCGAGCGTGCAGTGGAGGTGAACGAGCGCATCAAGTCCCGTTACAGGTGAGAAATGAGTGCCATATGGCATTTCTTAAAGAACGGAGCGCGTGGCTCTGTGGCGGGTGTGCGCGCCCGTTTAAGCGGTGATAAGGTGTAGAACGCAAGGCGACAGGTAGGTGCCACCACCGTCTCGTCGTATCAAAGCGTTGGAAACACTCACCTTTTCGTGCGAGCGTTGCATGGTCAGCGAAGCGTCATAAGCGCTAAGGTCCTTAAAGTTACTTATGTATGCTTTTTCTAGTGAACGATGCACATGCAGAATATATACGTGTTGTTATGGTGCCCCAGACATGCGCAATAATTGCTTATTTATTGACAATTGCACAAGGATGAACGCTAAATCTTGAACAACATTGGGGGGGGGGCGGATGTGGCCGGCCTTTTCAAGTACCCGGTGCGTTAAGAGTGGGCAAACAGACAAATATACAGACAGACAGACAGACAGACAGACCAAAATTTTTGTGTCGAAGGTCCCCAAGAAAGACTATCGTCTTTAAAAGCAATTACTGCGTATATCTGAGGCACCATAAGAACACGTCAATATTCTGTATGTGTGCATTTATACTAGAAAAGGCATACATAAGTAATTCAAAGGACTGTAGCGTTTATCACGCTGCGCTGATGATGCGACGCTTGCACGAGAAAGCCAGTGTTTCTAACGCTTTGCTAAGACGACACGGTGGTGGCACGTACCCGTCACCTTGCGTACTACGCCTTATCACCTCCAAGACGGGCGCGCACGCCATACGCTTCGTTTTCCAAGATAACTGCCAGATAGCGCTCACGTCTCACGTGTGACATGACTGGATGCGCTCGTTCGCCTCCGCTGCACGCTCCAGGAAATTAGACGCAGCGCCTCCAGAAAACCATTCACCAATTTTATTGCCCAGAACATCTAATAAACGTTTTGTTCATTCTCTCCAGACACAAGACTATCGTATTTCGTCGGCATTTGCAGTGTAACACGACGATGCGAGGCCTATTTCTTAGAGAATATCACTTCTTTGGCGCAAAAAAAAAACGAACGAAGGCGGGAAATAAATGACGTGGACCCCGCGTCATTCTTATCGCGCTCGCGTTGCTAACAAAGCGCTGACAGCAGCAAAGTTGACATATCATTTTTGTTGGACGGGCAGTCCACGATACGAAGCAAGTGCTCACCTCTTGAATGTAATGTATCTTCGTCATGAGTAGCACCTGCAGAACACAAAACATGAGCCCCCAGCAAGAGGACATTTCAAACAACAATAGCGAAACCAAAACGGCTTCAAGCTTGGTATTTTAAGAAGCAAGCGACGAGCAGAAAAGAAGCAAAAAGCATTCAAGCAATGCCAGTACCGCAGAAGTCAACCGATCCAAGTTTGCGCAATGTCACTTTAAGTCACGACTGAAAATAATTTAGTCTGCTTAGAAATATTAGAAAAACCGTTACATAAATACAACTGACGAGAGTAGTTGATGCGTATCACATCTTGACTCCATAAAAAAAACTACCGGAGCATAAAGAACTACCGGAGCGAATTTGAAATGTTTGCTGGTTTGTTTATTTGTATTACAACTACAACTAAGTATGCTGCTGAACGAGCACATTTTGCCGACGCTAAGGGCTTGTAGGCTTGTCTTTGTTTTGTGATAAATAAATCATACGTGTGGGGCTTTTCAGTTTGGTTCAACTTTCCCTCTAACATGTTCCTATGCTTATCTAATCTTTGGCGATCACTAGCGTTTCTTGTGGTACAGGTGGAAGTTGAGTGACAGAAAATGTTAAATAAAGTACTTCATTGTATGACTGACCTATTTTTTAGTAATGCATGCAGGTAATGAATCAAAATTCTTTAATTTTAACTAATGCACTTCACAAAACAAACTTTGACTGTTGGCCGTGGACTTCTCGTGGCATCAAAATAATGCTCGGGGAAACCTGTGAGCGCACCTAGTCTCATCGTGAGTAAATGCGTCTTTGTAGTATTTCGAATTGCAGCATCAACCCCCCGAAAAACTATCTGATAGAAGTCGTTGTAAATAAATATAAATAAGAACCCCAGGTGGTGTAAATTTCCGGAAGCCTTCACTACGGCGGTTCTAATAATAATATTGAGGTTTTGGTGCGTTGAAACCCACATACCAATCAATCAACAGGAATGTGTGTTTGGTAATGACTGTGTAAAGACATAAAGTTATTGATATTCTTAGGCAAATATTGGATTACCTTGCTTTAGAGAATAAGGGTACTGCCAGAATTTATTGGGGGGTTCAACCATATTTATGTATGTTCGTTCATGCGTTTGTATTTGGGCTTGTGCAGTTTGCTCAACGTATTCCTCGACAGCGTGAACCGTAAAGCCGAGAGCAACTCTTTTGGCAATGGCATATCATGCCTAAACTGGAGTATTAAATTACGTATGAGCTGCATTGAGGCACTTCTGTCTTCATTTCTTATCCATGTCTTTTGAAGTGTGACTGCGATTACTCCGACATCTTAAAGATACTACAGTAGGCCATAATCACTGCATTCAATTGGAACATCTCTTATCTTTGCTAGGGTCTTCAAGTAAGACTGAGGTATTATCAACCGTACAGGCAAGCCAGCCAGACTCTTGATCAGCAGCAACTTGTTTGCCAAGTAAAAAGCCCGTACCCCAACATAAAACTTCCGTCTCTGTTGATTCTTGACGATGTCACTTTCTCATTGATAGCAGAGATTATCTCAGAAGCCATTTGATTCGGACTCACCTTCCAGAAGCAGTCTTCTGAGATTGGTTTGAACACCACCGGTATTCCTGCAAATGCCATGCGTTTTGGGTTCACCTTCCAGAAGGAGTCCTCAGCGGCGATTGGTTTGAACACCACGGTATCCTCTTATAGATCGGTTCTTCTGATGGGTTACCACCGTGTAAGTTTCCTCATCTTCTTTGGGTGCTTCTGTATACATCTGTTAGGAGAATATGTCGATGTGGCGTCATCAATGTCAACCTCTTCTCTTTCCTCTGTACGCCTTTTCTTACACTGCGAGGCCTCGCTGTTCTTTGTATGGGACGTCGCTATCGTTGCTGAGCCTGCAGCAACTTGAAGACAAGCGGGATGGATAAGTGGTGCTCCGCTTGGCACTAGTGGCATCTCGTTGTCCCACATACCCGGGCTTTGCAGGTATGCGGCACGGTCCCGCTAAGGGACAATTTTGAACTCAATGCATAGTGTTCTCCGACTTACCGATGTTTAGCTGCCCCTCTGGAAACAGTCCACCAACCGCACACACCGTAAGTGACCAGTTTAAACATTACAATCATGATAGGTGTGTTATGTAAAACATGACTACATGCTAGGCTCTTAGCGTGACCGCGGCCGTTTGGCTAGCTCCACATATACAAAATTTCATATCAGGTGACGTCAAGAGATGACGAAGGTAAATGAGGCGTTCCAACTTAATATATTCATAATATGCGTGAAATGTAAAATCTGACTACATGCTACTCTTATAGCGTGGTCGTGGCCGTTTCACAACCTCAACATATCACGTCACGTGATACTAAATTTGGTATCATGAGACGTGAATAGACAACAAAGGTAAATGGCACATCCAAACATGATGATCCTGGCATGGAAAATATGTACGGCATCATTTACTTTCGCCTGATTACGTCATGCTGATTTTAAATTTACATATTCAACCTTCCCCATTTGTGCTTCGCATAGCATCGATTGCCACAGTAGGCGGGATCTGCCAACTTTGTTGGAATCATTTTTGTTCTTGCATTTTCATATATATATATATATATATATATATATATATATATATATATATATATATATATATATATATATATATATATATATATACACGGTGAGTGATGGTGACGTCAATGCGAGCGGCAAAATCCTGCCTAGAGTGTCCATATAGTTGATATCGCAATAAAATAAATTAATAAATTCTTCATCACAAACATAGTACCAAGGCAGGGTGCCCCAAAGGTGGTCATCGTGGATCGAGGAACTGCATTCACAGCTGATCTGACGCAGTTCATATCAAAACTTGCCCATATGTGCCTTAGGTAAACAACTGATTATCACCCCTTAACGAATGGGCTAACCGAGCGGCTGAACAGAACGCTGACTGAAATGTTGTCCATTTGCGTTGACTTGGGGCACCGTACGTGGGACAAGATACTGTAGTACGGCCCATTCACTTACAATTCTACTTTGCAGGAAACTACTAAAATGACGCCATTCCAGCTAGTTTATGGTCGAACAGCTACCATACAATGCAATGCTGCCTGTAAGTGGCATTACAGAGCACAAGCATGGCACAAGCATGAGCACAAGCCTGACAAGCACGGCAGTTGTCGCGACATCACATAAAACAACAACGCATTGTTGCAAACCGTTACAACCCTCGGCGGAGAGAAGTCGACCATGCACCAGGCGACCAGCAGAGTTCGAATATGAAGCCCTGTACGGATGGTCACCTGGCTTCTCCAAAAAGCTTCTCCGGAGCTACTTCGGCCTTATTTAGGTCCTGCATTGTATTGGCCCCTTAAACTACGAGCTTGCACCGAAAGGACAAGTGAGGTCATCAAGATGCCAAAGGCACACATGAACTCTGCATGTAGTCACTATGAAGCCTCATTAACGCATTAGCGTTAAAGAGCTCGTTTCGCAGAAATCCCGGTGTAGCCGTCATTGATAATGAGAGAAAAATCAGCATCTTGTGCATGACCCGAAATTGAGAAAGATGCAAATAAAAAATTTTGTGTGCCAGTGGGCACGGAACCCGGGTCATTTGCGAAACAGATGAATGTTTTACCACACGGCATGCATCCGCTTTTGAATAGAGTGAAAGGAACTCCCTCAGTGTTCAAATGCACTGTAGGTAGATTTCATTCTTTTCAAACACACGTGGCCTGTAGGCATGCGTGGCCTTCCAACATAAAATATTGCTGTAATAATGTTTTGTACAAGCGTACATTGGCATCAGGCGTCAGAACATGTGAATATATGTATCATATAAAGCAAGTTCTTCCTCATAATTAGCCTGGTTTTCAACGTGTGCATACTTGTGAGAGCCAGCTAGCACCCTTCCTTCATGAAACTTACTTGCACCTTCAATAAAAATGTTCTCATTGATGTCAATATTCATGACTTCAAAAAATCATTCGATATTATATTTGGCGATATTTGGCGATATCTTTTTTAGATGCGGAGCATCTAATACTCGAGGCTTGTAGTGCAGCGCCGTCCGCAAGCTTCCTCCTCCTTCTTCCACCATCTGTGCATCCCTTCCTCCTCTACACACCGCGCGCGCTTCACTCCTCCACCATCTGTGCACCCTTCCTCCTCTACACACCGCGTGCGCTTCTCCTCTTCACGAACATTCGCTAGCTGTATAATGTAGCGCGCATGCGCCGTCACACTTCGATAACATCGGCAGCTGACGCGCGCGCATGCGCCGTCGCGCTTCGAGAACATCGGCAGCTGACGCGCGCGCATGCGCCGTTGCGCTTCTCCCTCTTCTCGAACATTCGACAGCTGACGCGCGCATGCACCGTCACCCACCATCTGTGCCGCGCGCGCTTCTCCCCTTCGAGAACATTCTACAATTCTCCTGATTCTCCAGTGGACGCGCATGCGCCGTCGCGCTTCGAGAACATTCAACAGCTGACAGTGCATGCGCCGTCGCGCTGTATATATACTCAAGGTCGGCGCTCGCTCGCTCAGTTGCCGCTCGTCGGTTGGTTTGTACGGCGCGTCGACGTCCAAGGTCGCGGTGAAATGAATTCCAACGAATCCACAAACACAATGATCGACGTCCCTTCGACCAGCGCCGCCCTTTCGCATACGTGTGTACGTGTTCACTCATTTAACACCCCCTCCTACAACCACGTTAACCAATTTAGCCATCGACCCAAGTAAGTCGCAATTTAACACCCCATTTCACAACCACGTTAACCAATTTAGCCATCGACCCAAGTAAGTTGCACTTTAACACCCCGTTAACCAATTATATGCTCCGCATCCTCCTCAGTGTTCCCCCGAGGGAAGCTGCGGGCAATCTTTTTGTTCCTTGGTATGCGCTGCATTAAAACCATGAATCCACATGCCCCTAATAAGTGTGCCATTATCTGCATTAACACTTCCAGTTTTATAGCGTTCAAAAATTTGGACAAAATCCCGAAAGTATTGTCAACAGCGAAAGTTTGCGACATGTGCAGAGCGGGATGGAGCAACGGAAAACTGCAATTTTGCGCCGCCTACCATGACGTGCACCGTGGTGTTGAAGGTTATCAGCCATGGTTTCCGAGGCCAAATTCAGCAGCGACACGTTGTCCAAATGCATCATTGCTGATCACCGAGACCGCGTACGGTAGCCTCATTACCACGCTTTGGCACAGTGGGTGGCGCAAGAAATGCAGTTTCTCGCTGCTTTTACCACGACCTGCACATCCTGCAAACTTTTGCTGTTGACAACACAGAGAAGGGTCGCCGATTAAAAGAACTGTAAAGTGACTTTTGCTTAACTTATAGACAGAATGCAATAGCTAGCACAATAATAAACGCAGTTTTTAGCAAAATGAAAATACATTTCATTTCGGATAAGTAGAACATATGAAGCACAAGGAAACTGAGGTACTAGTTGGGAAAAAAAACTTGACGATTTTACAACAGCTATGATCAGAATACTTGGAAGAGGTAGTGACACCTAAGGTTATTTTTAAAGACTGCAAGAGACAAACGAGATATCATCGCCATAGGCAAATCATTCTGAAGTGAAATTGCAGTGAATGCGGAATGTTTGCCGTAATATTAGTTGGTAACAAAAAAATATATGATAGGCTTACGAGCCCACATTGCCTTTACTTTGCATGCCTCCACGCTACAAAGCAAGGGGTTCCTGAACAATTGCACTAATTTTCACGCATAGAAAGATTGTGTTAAAACACTGCAGTGATATTAGAATAAAACAAGGAAATCTAGATAAAAAAGTTCTGACTACGTGCAGTTCAACGTCAACTTAACAATACATATCTTGTTTGAATCACACACCCATCCACCGCCATCTCGCAGTCTACGAAGTAGTAACGAAGATCTCGAGTGCGATACTTTGTGCGCAGCGCGTATTATAGAATGAAAACAAAGAATGCCACTTTTAATGACGAATTTATTTTAAAGGAATCGTGTTTATTTGTTTTATGGCGTGCGTCGGCATTGTGAGGCGAGAGAGATGAAGCGTTGGAGAGGAGGGAGAGAGGGGACGCACGTCCGCCAGGTGGTTGTAAATGCCACGGGGAGCAATGCCTGGAGGAGAGAAAGGGGGGAGAGAGCATGATTAGATGATGCTCCCTGCGTCAGCATTGCGAGGCGAGAGAGAAGGACACTAGGAGAGAAAGAAAGTGGGAGTAGACGCGCACGTGCAGCAATTGTGGTCACGCCATACACCGGATTAAGCATGACTCTAAGCTGCTTCTCATTTAAAATAGTCTTCGATAGTCACTATAAAATACTGTAAATGTCCTTCTTATCAACTATTTCCTGCTCATATAGCAATGTGACGCAATAGGCCTGCAAGGAACAAAGTTGGCAGTCACCTAAAGTACGGTCGCATAGGAGTGGGCCCATTCGGCACCATTTTTCAGATATTTCTTGTTGGGTATCGGAATGTGCCACTTGATGGCAACGATTTCTAATAATCCCGGCATATAATATTAAACGTCGTATTAATAACGGTAGGGCTCTCTCTTGCTTCTGAAGGTTTTTCTGCCTGCCTGTAGTCCTTCAACGAATGATTGCAGACGTGGGATCGTCAAAATCGTCTTTTAACTCATCATGCTTTTTTGCTTAAACAAAGACTACTGAGTGTAGTGCTATCGCTACTTGGTATCCAGTGTCTAATAACATTGCTTTCCTGCTATGTTATCAAAGTCATTATACACTACTGTGGTCGCGCATTCGAACGCTTCAATCCTTTCACGTGCCCGAAACAACGTAGCACTTGGAACCTTTAGAGCTGACATTGCCAATTTTGTCAACTAGCACATTCATGCCGAAGAAGTCCTAAATTCACAGCACATATCATTGTTCAGTTTTTTATGCCACTTCTCAGAACGCCAAGTACATTCATTGTAGCGTTCATTCAATTATACTTCCTGTAGTGATGACGCACATGTGTGTTGACGTTACTAACGCTTACTACGAAGTCGAACGATCTCGCAATAATTTTAAAATAACCACAGATTATGAGTGTCGCTATTGCCAACCTATGCATCTGCTCGGCGATAATGTGTCATTTGGGAAATGCCAAACGAATGTCTTTATATTCCCAGTGTCTGTATCGCCAAGCTCTTCCCAACATGAAAATGAGAGAGAAAATTAAACCCGATATCCGTACTTTCATTTTGGTGCACGTTAAATGAAAGTGCCAGTTTACCCGGACCGGGTAATGTGGTTTTCATGGTGGGTCCGGGCCAGGCTTGGGCCTGAAGCTCCGGGCTTAGGGCCAGGCCCGGGTTTGAGGTGGCGGGCGAAGTTGAGGCAGGGCTTGAACATTGATAAGTTCCTAAAGAGGCATTAGAGTGAAACCCTGAAATGGATTCGATCGATTAAGTGTACTTTTAGAAGAATATTGTGTTTAAGTGTACCATGATAAGTTTGTTAATGAAAGATAAAATAAAGGTCAAGTTCCACTCTTAAATTTCGCACGTGCGATAGCTTTGATATGTCGTACTTTGTAGACGTTTGCTCAGCTGAGTTTTACGAGGTATGGTAAATCTGTAAATAGGTATGCTAAACATGTCCACCTTATTAGAGGCCGTAAAACTGTGTAACGCCACGGCGTTTGGGGCATTAATTTGTAGATCGTGCTAGGCGATCGTAAAAGCAGTTAACGCACGCGCACATGCTAGAGTTATGCGGCCAGCAGACGGCGCAACCAGCAATCCACCCTAAGCGCGCCTAATTGATTGATTTGCGGGGTTTAACGTCCCAAAACCACCATTTGATTATGAGAAATGCCGTAGTAGAGGGCTCCGAAAATTTCGGCCACCTGAGGTTCTTTAACGTGCACCAAAATCTGAGTACATGGGCCTACAACATTTCCGCCTTCATCGGAAATGCAGCCGCCACAGCCGGGATTTGGTCCCGCGACCTGCGGGTCAGCAGCCGAGTACCTTAGCCACTAGACCACTGTGGCGGGGCCTAAGCGCGCCTAGTGTGTATTGCCAATGCTACCAGAAGAATATCAGGCCTGCTCTCTGCCACCGTGATGTCACTCGCCTTGCCCGAGCGAGAGTGCTGACGGGAGCCTGTGATTCCATTGCCACAATCGTCTCAAGTTAAACAGTAAAGCCTTACATGCTTGACAGCTTTATTATGCCTTTAGTTGAAAAAAAATGCACGGGTTAGGGTAATGTTATGCGCTATAGGGCATTTGGACACTCACGTGTCAGCCAGTTATTCCACGAAAAGCCAAAGATTGACGCCTTATTTATTCTCACACACACACACACACACACACACACACACACACACACACACACACACACACACACACACACACACACACACACACACACACACACACACACACACACGCACACGCACACGCACACGCACACACACACACACACACACACACACACACTATCTAACTATCTAGAGCATGCAGAGAAACTCTTCCTAACTCATTTACAAAGTTTCTCCAGTTTTATTCGTACTTTTTCCAACATCTGTCTTCATAGACACGTAGTTACTGAGGAAAGTGTTTGCTGCTGCCACAAGTCTGACTGAGTGATTGATATGTGAGGTTTAACGTCCCAAAACCACTATGTGGTTATGCGAGATGCCGTAGTGGAGGGCTCCGGAAATTTTGACCACCTGGGGTTCTTTAACGTGCGCCCAAATCTGAGCACACGGGCCTACAACATTGCCGCCTCCATGTGACTGCCACAAGTCTGGTATTAAGAACAATATCAAGGCGACGACCATTGCAAGAGAAAACAAAATCTTCTGTTTCACAAAAATCTCTTGTGACGGACAAAAGAAGCAGCGTTTCCTCTTTTGCTACCCCCCCCCCCTCTTGCCGTGGTGCGTAGTTGGTCATATAACTTAGGGCTTGAGAAAACTGTTAGTACTGGTTCTATTTTAAACAATGTAGCCTCCGTGGGTGCTTCTACTGAACTGCCGGTTCTTGGATTGGTATATTTTTGGTATTGGTTCTTAAGAAAAGTCGCAATTTGCTCAAATAGATATAACACACCGGAAAACCAATTGAAAAAAAACGCTTTAGTGTAAGTGTCTACACGCATCAAAACTTCAAGGAAATATATTACACTAAGGTGCTGACCACAGCAATTCTGTAATGTCGTAATATGAACACTTACAAGAAAATACTATGCACAAAACGAATAACTAAGTAATGCAACTGCATTCCTTCCGATTTTATCAACCAAGTGAACAGAGGTAATACAAGTCTGCGGCGCTAATCATCATTTGAAAAATGTTTACTCACCCTGAAGAAAAACACCAGTTCTAAAAATAGTCTCCTACGCCTGCTTAATATGTTATTGTCCCGGCCTACGCCAACAAGTAAATAAACCGACATGACACCTTTACTTTGAAGCAAGAACGAAACATGGTGGTGATGGGGCGATCGGAACGACTTAAAAATATGTAGTACGGACACACGTACCTTCGGGTCACGAAGAAAACGGATGTCGACGTCGGCTTGAAAAACAACACGTTACCATTTCGTTCTTTGCTTGTCCTTAGGAAACGAGAACACTCGCAGCATAGCTGCCTTTGCCGCGACAATTCGCCACGCAGCATCGCCTCACCGTTCGGATTTCCAGCCATATAGAGCTGCAATTATCCAGTGCACAAAACGGATTACATTGCCCCGCCGCGGTGGTCTAGTGGCTAAGGCACTCGGCTGCTGACCCGCAGGGCGCGGGTTCGAATCCCGGCTGTGGCGGCTACATTTCCGATGGAGGCGGAAATGTTGTAGGCCCGTGTGCTCAGATTTGGGTGCACGTTAAAGAACCCCAGGTGGTCTAAATTTCCGGAGCCCTCCACTACGGCGTCTCTCATAATCATATAGTGGTTTTGGGATGTTAAACCCCAGATATCAATCAATTCAATCAACAAAACGGATTACACATCGACGCTGCAGTTCACGGACACAGAAAAAGATGGTCAAGTCACTGAGAAAAACACTAGCATGCCAAGAAAACTGTCGTCGCGCTTGGCAATCGAAGTCTGTCGAGTGACGAGAGCAAGCGTAGGCACGTCTGTGCAGCGAAACAGACTGCTCAAAACTGAGTGACGTCAGAGCCCGAGGACGACACAGTGAGCAGGCCTAAAGTTATCTAGGTGGTATTCGTATTGCTCGCTGCGTCGTCAGCTAGTCGCATAGTGTGGCTCAACACAGGTGGGAGTGCATGAAAATCAAACGCGAAAAGTTGCTGCCTTCAAGGCTGTATCCTATTTCGCTGGCGTTTTGTAGTAGTAAATAAATCTCTGGTAATTAGATATAGTGGTGGTTGATAAATGTAGTAGTCGTGTGTACTACTAATTACAAATTCGGCTAGCCTAATAAAGTAGAATTGTAGAAGGAAAGGTAAGGAGCGAAATATTTAACTTTCTTGGAGAGCGGCGAAAGGCAAGAAACTTCGTACAGAAGTAATGACGTGTTTGGATCACTCACCACATAGCGTTGACAGACCCCGGCGACTCTCGGTGCCTTACACATACAAAAAGAGAAGTCCACGAGACACGTTTTCTGAATGGTATGTCTAACCATAAAAGTAGCAAGGATAAGGCAGAGACATTTATTCCCCCTGCACGTCAGCTTATAGGATCGATACTGGTATTCATTCAAACATAATATGATTCCTTAGATAGGATTTATATGCAGGATAAAAAAGTCACTGAAGACAATGTTCTGAACCTCTTGCTTCATATCAATACTGAAAAGAGTCCTGGGCCTAACAATATCTCAAATGAGTTTCTTTTTAGATATGAAGAATGATCATGAAAGTTTTTAACATTAGTTTTTAATCATCCGTTACTAGTAGCTCTTTTCCCAGCGGTTTGAAACTTGCGAAAGTTGCGCCCATACACGAAGGTGGTTATACATCTGACAGTAGGAATTACCGACCTATATCGCTTGTAAGTATGCGTTCTAAAATATTAAAGCATGTTGTACCAAAGCATTCGTTAACCTATCTCGATGAACGTCACCAATTTTTCCCGATCCACATAATTTTAGAAAAGGGTTATCCACCACTACTCCTCTTATTGAGATTGTACATGACCTATCTAGCCCAAGTGATGCCAGTGGTCAAGCTGACATAGTAACGCACGTACCGTAACAATATTTTTGGACTGCACAAAAGCTTTTTATAAGGTCTTACACAAGGAGCTCTTTCATGAAATCAATGTTACCTTTTAAAAATCAGCCCATAAAAGCTGGCTTTGTTCATATCTAGCACAAAGAGGACCATAAGTCTAACTAGGGCATCACCAATATGGCTGATTTGCTGTAGTATCTGGGGTTCCCAGGGTAGTGTCTGGGATTCCCCAGGGCCTCTTCTGTTTCTCACGTTTCCTAATTATCTGCTAAAAATATTACTACCCGAATAAGACTGGTTGCTGACGATTGCATGCTGTAAAACATTATACAGTCTGCTAATGATCAAGCTTAACCTACTCTCAATTTACAGGAAATTAAGAACAGTTGTGATCAGTGGCGAACTCAGCTTAACTTAACAAAACCGTTTTTATGTTCGTTTCTTGAAAAAATAACATTCCTATTTACCCTACCGTTATTCACGATCACGAAGTTGTTCAAGGTCATCAATACAGATACCTAGGTCTGATATTTACGCCCGACTTGCGCGGGAATCATAACTTACAGAAACTTTCTTTCAAAGATAGCAAAATGTTATAGGGCTTGCGACGTAACCTGTGCTGTGCCCCTTCCGAAATTATTATTTTAGCCTACAAACCTTACTAAGACCTGTAATCAACTACGGAAAAGTAGTTTGGGATCCCTTTACCCAAACTGCTCAAAACTCGAGAAAATACGGTACCTTAGTTCTATGTTTATATTTCTTACCTACTGCCTTTTTTATTTACCTATAAAAATGGACGCTGCCCATCCTGTCTGGAGCCGTGGACGATGGTACCAGAAGGTTCGTGGAGTGAAGTACAAGGTATATTGCACTCCATGAATCTGGTGGCCTGATAAATGTAGGTTTGCCATCGTTCGCCACACATAAGTCAGCAGCATCCGAAGCTGCTAGAAGTTCCTTGCCTCGAAAATCTACACTCTTATCTCCCCAGAGTGGATGGTGCGCGTTAAAATCACCACAGATTATTCGAGGAGCGGGACATCGAGTGCAAAGGTCTGTTAGGAAAGTCTCCATGGAGACCTTTTTTCGTGGGCCTATATACAACGATACCACACTCACTTTTCGGTTTCCCAGACACACTTGCACAGCAGCGACTTCCAGTGAGTTGGAACAGAGGTGTTGCACTGGTAAGGCGACGTGAGGTATTTCCCGCCTGATGTATATCATTGCGCTTCCATTTGCAAATGACGTTATGCTCGGGATGCCGGGTCGGGTGTACCCTCGGAGCATCCTTGCATTCGGTTGACCGGCTTCGGAGAGAGCTAGAATCGGTATTAAAATGTCACGCAGAAAAAGGTTGAATTCGACCAGACGTTTTAGAAGACCGGCGCAGTTCCATTGCATTATTAAGGGTAGTTTTGAAGGACGAAATAGACCAGGTGGGCGAGACAATGCCATTATTCTATTGTGTGTATGTGGAAGCAGAGCTAAGTAAAAGTGACTCTAGAGCCAGGACTGCTTCCAAGATGTCCTTCGTTGAACTTGCAGGCATCTTAGCGACGTGTAAACGTAGTGCGTTGAACAGAGCACGGATAACGTGCTCGAGGTTTTTTCGATCTTTTCTTCCAGATGGTTTTCAGGTGGGCTCAGTGCATCAGCGTAGGTGTGCTTGGCGGACCCTTTTATGATACATTTCTCACCAGCGTTGAGCACTTGCGTTGACTCAGTACCAGCTCTGGTCGAATTCAGGCGCGGAAAATTTCCTACGTACTCGTTGTCCAAACCGCCATGTTGTGGCACGCCGTACGTCTTCTTTGTGAGCGATGGTTCGTTCACAGTCTTCGGGCCGAGGACAAACGTCTTATTTTTTCGCTGCGCAGCTGTTCGTGCTGGACATCGGCCGTAGCTAGCTGGGTAGTCGCCGCCACAGTTTGCACACACATGTTTTCCTTCGCTTGTACACGCCTTAAAGTCATGAGACCCCCCCCCCCCCCAGCGCTTACACCTTTGTTCCCCACGACAGTGCTTAGCAACATGTCCGAAACGCTGACATTTAAAACAGCGTGAAGCCACGGTTGATCTTCTCTGGACGTTCTGAATTGGGAGTGAATGTGAGAACCACAGAGTCAGTGCGCCTTGATTCCCACTCGGAGGATGAGGTTTGAACCCGTCGTATTATTCTTCTTGCGTGGTATACTCCCTGAGGTCTCAGATAGGTTAACAGCTCTTCATCCGAGTACCATCTTGGGACTCCTTTTATAATGCATGTATTTTTCATGTAGCTGTGTGGTACACGAGCAGATATGGCAAGGCCGCAGATATTGTTGGTCTCTAGAAGCATATTCGCTTGGTGTTCTGTCTCTATAACCAAGAGCAGGGCTCCCTGAGCTGTGAAATGGCTATTAACTTGGGCTCCACCAAAAATCGTTTTAATTTCCGAGTATAGGTCAATAGGATTCACTTGCCTCAAGTTAGCTGCTTCAGACATTGGAGCAATTAACACAGGAATGCCCACCGCCCTGTCTTTGCGATGTCGCACAAGGCGGAAACGACCCTCGTCCATGTCTAGATCTGCGAAGTTCGCCCCGTTGTGGTCCCCGACGACAGTTGATTCGTCCTCTGATTTAACGCTCTGTTGTCGCTTGCAGTCAGGTATGCTTGCGCAAACCAGCTGGTGCTTCTGACCTGGTGTCACACCTTGGGAGGTCATGGAGGCGCTCTCACTGATGCTTGTTTCGTTTCTTCTAGCACCTTTCGACGCGGCGGGCTGCACAGTACCCGTCGGTCACCGATACGGCAGGTAGATTTTCGAGTCGTCCGACGTCTTGAGCAGTGCTGAGCCATTATATGAACAAAAATAACGATAAATGCAGACAGAGCTACTTGTCTTGTCTTGTCTTGTCTCCCAGGGAATCTTGGCTCATACCCACATGGGGGATTGTCCACACTGTACCTCATAATAGATCATTTTTACAACGCTTGCTACTTAGCCAAGCAGCAACAGCTTCGTGGTCTTCTTCCAACTCAGATTTTAGAAGCCATATGCTCTATAGTGTTTTCGGACTTTAGGAATAATGACTGAGATTTCATGAGCAAATTTCATGCCTTGTAAATAAACTATGATTTTTGTTATGTGATTTGATATGTTGTATATTGTGTGTTTCAGCATTGATGCTTTTTTCTCCCTTGTTTTAACGGCGATCTTATTATAATAATGCTTTACTTATCTAAATTTCCATACGTGGTGTGAAATGATATTTGTTCCAGTGACAAAGATTGTATTTGTTTTTCTTTAATGTACATTTCTGTTTAAATATGACATCTTTCCACTCCTCTTATAGCCCACCAAATATGGCCGACAGTATCATAAATGAATAAATGCAGGAAAATTATCTTAATGTTACAATCTACAATTTGTCTTTGTACTAAACCTATGTAACACTGCATAAACTTTTTTATAGCCATTCAATAAAACGCCACGAGATTATGAAGTCGTACACAGCTACAGAAGAAGGTAAGAACAAAGAAAAAAAAAGATGATGCAAGGAGGATAAACGGTTTTGGACATTTTCGAGGCGCTCGCGAGGAACAGTCACTTGGAGTGGGACAGCGGTGTTCGGCTTGGTTGGACTGCGTTCGTGCCTGCGTCTGCGTTCCTTGTTCCATCCTTAGGATTGCGATCAAGTAGCCGGCGGTACTTTTATTTTATTAGATCTACCTCTTGTTCCGCAACTGTTTTAGTGCATTGATAAGTGTAACTTCTTATTTCATGTCTGTTTCTTCTCCGGGCCAGAGGCCTGCCCTCTGGTCAGCCTCTGTTCCCCCTCAAGATCTTCCCCTGAATTTGTTTCTCCGCAATGGAACCCGTAGCGTTCCTGTAGCTTTGGTGCCGACCACCGGTGGGTTCATCCGCATGAAAAATCCCAAGACAATCCAAACGGAACTTCGAGCGATCACTCCCCACTCCCTACTGATAACAGAGGTTCGTCAGTTTGGACGCGGGGGAATACTATGCTGCTCACCAGACAAAGCTGGCATCCAAGACTTTCTGAAGTGCACTACTTTTGCATCACATACGGTGAGCTCTTTTATCCCACCTCATCTAGCTTGCTGCAAAGTATTGGTTCGGGGGGTAGACGCAAGTCTAAGCCCAGCAGAAGTCTTGGACATCTTTTCCCCAGCAGGTGTTATTTCTGTTTACCGCTGTACCAAACAAGAAAACCGACAGAAAGTTCCCACTGAAACTGTAATTGCCACATTCGCTGGAACAGATCGCCCTTCGATGATCAAGGGATGGCCGCTTATCTATAAGGTCGAAGCTCTGGCTCCCGGTCCGCTGCAATGTGCTAAATGTTGGCGCTTTGGGCACAGTACTAAAGGTTGTCGATCGGAGACTCGATGCCGCATATGCGGGGCCATATACGGGGCTGGTCATAGTACTACTGAGTGTCAATCAGACAATGATACATGCTGTTTGTGCAAGGCAAATCACGCTGCAGACGATCCTAACTGCCCTGCAAGATCAAAGGAACTTCAGATGATTGAAATCATTGAAAGGAGACTATGCTCTCGTAGAGAAGCAATTGCAGAAATTCAAAGCAGGAGTCAGGGTTATGCCGGCATAGCAGCTCGACCTCTTTCTATGGATGCATCACTTTCTCGGTCCATTTCTGCTATGGTAGAAAAGGCCGTAGAAAAAGTATTAGAAACATTTTTACTCAATCTGTCCGACTCACTCAATAATATTATGGATTCACAGATGTCGAGCGCATCTGATCGAATAACTAAGCGTATCCAACCTCCTAGTGCCTCAATTAATAAACCTGCCAAACATCAGTCAGATGTCTCTATCAATAAGGAGGCAATGCTTTCCAGTCCTAACACAACTGAGCAGGAAGGTATATGTGATTCAGAATCAATAATTAATCGGGATGTAGGTATAAATGCTCGCCTTTTGAAACGCACCAGATCACCCACTAGCAAACTTAATAATTTTTCTCATACAAAAACAAAAAAGAGTGTGAAGGAACCTAGGACTAAAGCGGACTTCTTAAAAGATAGTATCTTAGATCAAGCAGTTGCTACTGCTTGCTTATCTTCATAGGGTACCTTAGAGTACTTCAGTGGAACTGCCGTTCAATTCTCTCTGCAACTACAGACTTATTATACCTAATTTTTCAACAATCTTCAGATGTCATAATTTTACAAGAAACTTGGCTGTCTGCTGATCAAAACTTCTATCTAAAAAAACTATCAGTGCTTTCGACTAGACCGAGACTCACGTGGTGGAGAATTATTGTTTTTCATTTCATCCAAAATTTGCCATAAAGCACACTTAGTTTACCAACAAATATCACACGATTACGAAGTATTGGTTCTGGAAATTCACTTTCCCGGATGCGCGCCACTATCTATAGTCAACAACTACTGTCCGTCTGGAATACAAGATGAAAGAGCCCTCGACGTGACTGTGAGTTCTTGCAGAAACAGTATACTATTTGCGGGAGACTTCAATTCCCATCACGTTTCATGGGGATTCCGCACTGATTCATCAGGAAAACGGTTGTGGGACTGGACTAATCGGAATAACCTTATTTGTTGGAACTCCAGAGTTCCGACATTCGTTCGATGTAATTCGAGGTCAGTCATAGATTTGACATTTGCTAGCTCAAGTGTGACAATATCGTCTTGGACTGTTCTTGATACTGCTACAAGTAGTGATCACTGCCCCCTGGTATTTGAAGTCAGCATTCATTTAATGACGGTAGATCGCCGGGTCCAAAGTTTTGTAAACTACTCTAAATTTGTAAAAGAACTTACAGTCAACGCTGTCTTCCTTGCCCAATATGGAAGCAAATATGAAAGTTATGAGCCCTTGTTCCACCCTAAAGTGTACAATTGAAAAATCACAGTTCACTATATCTTCAACAAAGGGAAAATCAATATCTGCTAGGTGGAAAGCGGATTGCGCCAGAGATTATAGACGCCGTAACGCTGCATAGAAAAAACTCCTCACCAACCAATGTCCGACTAATTGGAGAAATTATTTGTTTGCTAAAGCTATCTTTAGGAGAACAGTTTCATTAGCGCAAGACGATTATGAAGAAAAACGGTACAGCTACCTATCCAAGAGTGGCAAAAAAGAAAGCTCTATTCAGATTTCTCCGTAATCGTAAAGCTATTGCAGAACACGTAAATATTGACTGAGTTATGTTTTCTCCAACTGATTTGGAATATACATTAACGGAAATTGATAGGATTGGAGAAGAGATTTACATCACAAATCAAAATAAAGTGTGCAAAACCGTCATTCGGAAATGATTTTATTGAAGTAAGTAAGGATGAACTTGCGCACGTCGTTCATATTCTGCCAAACACAGGTCCTGGACCAGATGGCGTCACTTCAGAAATGTTAAAAATATTACTCGACATCTCTCCTGAAGACCTCCTTAACGTTGTCAACTATTCACTTGAAAATAGTTGGATACCTCTTGACTGGAGACTTGCAAAAATAATTCCGCTTTTTAAAGAACAGCGACTAGGTATGCAGATAGATAACATTAGGCCAATCGCTTTAACATCACACGTAGTTAAGTTAATAGAAAGAATACTTTACATTAGAGTTACGAAGTTCATAACAGATAATGCGATACTCAGTGCGTGCCAGATTGAATTTAGACCAGGTTACTCTATATGGCGGGCGCATGTTGATTTCGAGGCTCGTATAAAGCTTGCTCGGCACAGACGACAATATGCGGCCCTCTAACCCTTGATTTAGCCAAGGCATATGACAGTGTTGAACATCCTATTCTTGTCAATGTCCTAAAAGAACTTATGTTGCCGCAGTGCATAACAAATTGGATATACGAATTTTTAAAAGACAGAAAATTTTATTGCTTCCAACGAGGTGTTTCCACGCCGAAATATAGCCAAACAAGAGGTGTTCCTCAAGGCTCTGTTCTATCGCCTGTGCTATTTAACATTTTGTTAAGTTCAATACCACTGTGTGATAAGGTACATGTATATGCATATGCAGATGATATCGCGTTCTTTGCATCTGACAACGATATTTATTCACTACATTCGACTTTACAGTGTTCTTTGGCAACATTGGAAACCTGGTTTCAGAAAATTCATATGACCCTGAACGTAACTAAAGGTGCTATAATAGTTTTTCCGTTGGACGTACCAGTTACTATTTCTCTTCAGTACCATCAAGAAATAATACCCCAGGTTCATTGTATTAAATATCTGGGTGTACTGTACGATCAAAAACTGAGCTGGCGTGACCACATTGAATATAATAAAATTAAGGCTAGACGCGCGGTTGGAATGAGAGGTAGGCTTGACCACCTCCGTTCCGGTCTTCGCAGAGATACGCGGATCATGATTTATCGCTAATACGTTCGTCCGATTCTTGAATTCGGATGTGTACTATTCTCTGGTGGACCAGCATACAAAATAAACCCCCTCATTCTCTTAGAGCGGGAAGCTCTACGTAGTTGTTTAGGTGTGCCAAAATTCACAGCTAACAATGTTTTGTATCAAGAAGCTCGGATACCCAGCCTTGCTTGCAGATTTCGTATTTTAACAGTAAAAACCTATTTAAAATTTTCTGAATCCACTTTAAGAAGGCGACCATTTGTATTCTTTGCCGAGCCTGGTGTCTTTTTCAATGAGCATTGATCCCGTGTATATAAACCCCTAGTGCTATTCTTTCAAACACTTCTAGATGCTTTAAATGTTGATATATTCGAGATCACACCATCTGTCAAACCAATCGGCCAAGTGCAAATAAAATTTGACGATATCTTCCCCATGACCGCTAAACACTTGCCCTCTAAATATTTGATTGGTTTATTAGAACAACACCTGTCTCAATTAGGTACTAATATAGTAATTGCAACGGATGCATCTATGAGTGGCGAGAAGGCAGGTGTGGGTATTTTTTCTCTCTCATTATTCTGGTCATTTTCATTACGCCTCCCAGATTATACACCAATATTTGAAGCGGAATTAATGGCCGTTCTACTAGCTATTCGTAAACTTCCTGCGACTAATTCGACAGCTGTGATAGTGTCTGACTCATATTCCGTGTGTTCATGCTTATCATCGTCGTCGACATCAGCAGTACTAGAAACTTTTAAATCATTAATCCCAGCAAACATTCGTCTAGTGCGAATGATATGGGTGCCTGGCCATCGTAGTAAATTTATAAACGAGATTGCTGACACACTTGCGCGAACATCTCTTGATCTTCCGATTGTGCCAATCATGCCTTCTACAGCTTATGTAACAGCAGCGAGGTTTAGAAAACTTTCCCTTCTTGAAGACTCATCAAAAATCATGATACCGAATCCAGATTTCTCGCACCTGCACTTCACATGGAATAATAAATGGTGTCCCATGCGTAAATTAGAAGTCTTGATAGCAAAATTACGTTGCCGTGTACCACCTCTTAATTTCTACTTAAACAGGTCTGGTCTGATGCCATCCCCTCTGTGCTCAAGCTGTAACGAACCTGAACATATCGACCATTTTCTTATCACATGTCACTGTTTCAAAAATCAAAGAAAAAACTGCTTCGAATTTTTATTCAGAAAATTAGGAATATCACCTAATACTCCCAATATTTTGTCTTTTGGGGCCACTTCATTGCGACACAGCGACAGCAACATCTGCGGGGCTCTCTGCGAATTCATATATAACACAAGAAGGTTACCTTGCTGAGTCAGCGATCAGCTTTCTAATTTTACTAGCCACACTACCACCTATTATTTAGCTGATACACTGCAATGATTCCACTTTCAGGAGAATTTCATAAAATGACTCTACCTCAGATATTCAACAAATTCTATTATTTTCCCCCCTTTTTTCTTTTTTTACATTGCGCCAAATTAATTTCACAGTCAAAACACAGTAATCATATTCCCCTAGTCTAGAAAATCTATAGGTATTGACTTGCATTAGCCACCGGCTTCTTGGCCAATCCCCCTTAGTGGGTGAGAGCCACAACAGAAAGGAACAAGCAAGCAAGCAAGTAAACGGGCACGTTCTCAGTTATGATGATTGATTGATGTGTGGGATTTCACGTCCAAAAAGCACCATATGGTTATGAGAGACGCCATAGTGGAGAGCTCCGGAAATTTTGACCACCTGGGGTTATTTAGCGTGCACCCAAATCTGAGCACACGACTGAGTTATCTACCCTATACTGTTGGAAAGGGAAAATGGTGTAAACTGATAATAGATAGATAGATAGATAGATAGATCGATAGATAAATACATGAATAGATAGAGAGTTATATAGACCGATAGATAGATAGATGAATGGATAGATAGGTAGATATATATATATATATATATATATATATATATATATATATATATATATATATATATATATATATATATATATGTATATATATATATATATATATATATATATATATATATATATATATGTATATATAGATAGATAGATAGATAGATAGATAGATAGATAGATAGATAGATGTTCAAATCGCCCACAGGAGGCAAAGAAATGCTTCCCACTGAACAACATTAACACCATTTTCGTTTTACACTTTCTACAACTTCAGGCTATATACCACAACAGAACACAACCTACCATTACTGACATATTAACATTGTACATAACTTTACATCGCTCTGTCACTCATTTACCCGAGTGGTTTACAATGAAATGGAACAACTCCAGTGTTTTGCGCCCTCGTAATTATTTACTTCGTAGATATGACGTGATCTTTCTTCAATGTACCAACTTGTCCGAATTAGCACATTTTCGGAGTAAACTCATCATTGAAAAGAATGCTGCGTCGTCTGCAATAGATAATACTTGAACTTCATTACCTAACACACATAGCCACTGACAGAAAAGTGGAAGAGGTAATTAAATGAAAAGTTACGAAACGAAATCACGGGTGTAAGTAAATACTTTCTTCGAAATATAGAGTGCACGGCTAATCACAATGATCACATTCATCAATGACCAAAATAAATTCTTGTTCCCAGATTATCAGTGGTCATCATGAGAGCAAATCCTTCACAACAGTGTCGAGTTCGTCAGCTGAGCTGAGGTATTTCCCTTTCAGATGTTTTTTTTAAGTGGACCTTATACACAGAGAGTGGGGTGAGAAATGGTTGGTCGACTCAGCACTTTCTGCTGTCAGAAATGAGATTAAGCGTCATGGTTTAGGATAAATTTACCAGCGTAAAAAGACAAAACACATAAACAAACTCACATACATGCGCTGTACCCACAACTATTTTATTATTTTGAATGCAAGGCACTATTTATGGTATAAATTCAAGCAACAAAAAGACAACACGATGAAAAGAAGCGGTGGTTAAGGTGTTGCTTTTGAAGTAATTATTACGCTGTTAGTTGACTGCTGTCTAGCTGTTTCTTCTTATGTGTTTGTCTTTTCCCGCTGGTAAATCATAAACCTAAAAGCTCGAGCAGCAGCTTTAGCATCGCTACTCCTCACTTGCCCAAATTTCGCGATGTGAACTCTATCCTATCCTCACACGCACTGCCTGGTCACTTGGAAGATGCTTCTAGGGGTAAAACTCTTTATGGTCAAGGCCTGTCCTCTCATCGCTGTAGCCAGGCAAAGATTATAAAGCAAAGGACGATGAAGAACAAGCGCGTTCTAGACCTCACGTTCTATTTCAAGCATCCCGGCACAACACATTCAAGGCACTCACTATATACGCCATGGCGATGACGATGAAGCTCATGACCATGAACAAGATTACGTTCGCGGACAATGACTGGCTTGTGAAGTATTTGACGTCCCAATATGCTTGAAGATGCATTTCGCATGACTGGATATAACTAACAACCACAACAAGAACGTGCCTAGACCTTGTCTTTTGCAACTTCAATATAGATCCGCTTGCGCAAACCGATCATAACGAAGACAAGACAAAGTTCACAACTCACCACAACATACGGTCAATTAGCAATAAATATTGTGACCAATAAACATTGTACAACACTTAGTAATCATTTACATGCCTTAATCGTCAATGTCACGGAGGGTTTACGGTACACCAAGCTATCCACTGCTTCGGCCAGTCACCCAAACGGAAAGAAGCACTAAATAAACGCATATATATATATATATATATATATATATATATATATATATATATATATATATATATATATATATATATATATATATATATATACAGAATGAGCACGAGCTGTCACAATTCTTACTTCTTCATCCGTGAGCAGTGCGCTGCTTTCGTAAACGCGGCTGAGGCAGTGAGGGAAGGGAATTTCGTCCTATCTACAACTACTGCAACTTCAATGCAAACTTGCATTAGAAGTACAAGAGGTACAAAGGACCCGATCCCCGAAATAAGCACGGTCGCGCAATTGAGCCAGCAGGCTTGAGATCATCTATACCCACTTCGACCACGCAATGTGGAGGCGCAGACCCATATTGACGCGAAGGGGGGAGGGGCGGGGGCACGGCACGACAACTTCTAGAGAGCGCTAGCCCAACGCATGCCCATCGTGCCATCTCGCTACTGATGACAAAAAATGCTGCTTCATTCTTGTTCTCGTTTTTTATAGCAATCTGTTATCATATACTTTGCAACGTTATATCCTCCAAGGAATAACTTTAGCGGAGCTGTGGTGGACCCCGGCTTAGAACACTTTCATGTTAAAATGCACGCGCTAATAATTCTATCGTGCTTTTATGTTGTTTCTTCATCCCGATGACACCGTATTTCCTCCCGAGTTATTCACCGTAAGCGGGAAAAGGACAATATAACTGCTGGTGCTGCATCGAATGCTGTGTCCGGTCTCGTATCGCATTCACACATGGCAGCATTTGTTTTCTTAGTTTTTTATCGGTATGCCATCCTACCATCACCTAATGTCCATCGTCAAAACTGATAGCCTCTCAAAGCAACCTGGGTGTGCGAGCTACCATTGATAAATCCTTGAACTTACATTTGAGAGCACCAAATACGCCATGCCTTAGGCGGCAATCACGCGATATATCATTTCACTCACTTCCAACAAAGGCTGGAAAATAAATAAACAGCGGAGGTATCTTCCTACAGATGAATGAACGAACGAATAGACTTTATTTAAAGCCCTGCAGTTTTACCGGGTGAGGTGGGGAAAGAGGGAATTAACCCCTGTCCTTACCCACTCTCCATTGTTTATGACAGCGGTGCCTCAGGTGACCGCTCGAAGTCCTTGCACCTGAGCGGCACCTTCAGCTTGCCGGACGACCCAAAGCTGGTCGGCCAGCATGTCGCATGTGAGTGCCGCCTCCCAGTGGCAGCGCAGCTGACCCCGCCGATCGGCAACAGTGACCACACCCGTGGTGGAGGCCAGCCCTTGGCCTCGCGCGGTGGTAGCAGCAGCAATTGGCCTCGGATTTCGTCCCTGCCTAACATGCGTCGCGAAGGGAGTGGTGGCGGTGACGTTATCTTTTAAAGACAATAGTCTTTTTAAAGAAGATAGTTTTTCTTGGAGACCTTCGACGCAGAAATGTTTGTCTGTCTGTCTGTCTGTCTGTCTGTCTGTCTGTCTGTCTATCTGTCTGTCTGTACATTTGTGTGTTCGTCCACACTTACCGGCCTCGGGTACTTGAAACGGCCAACACCATCCACAGTGACCACCAATGTTGCTCAAGGTTGAGCGTTCATGCTTGTGCAATCGTCAATTAAAATGCAATTATTGCACATGTCTGGGGCGCCATAACAACACGCATAAATTCTGCATATGCATCTCTTACCAGTAAAGGCATACGTCAGTAATTTTCAGGACCGTCGCGCTTACCGCGCTGCACTTACCATGCGATGCTTGCACGGAACGGGAAGTGTTTCCAACGTTTTGCTAAGACGAGATGGTGGTGGCACCTACCGGTCGCCTCGCGTTCTAGTCCTTATTACCTTTGAGACGGGCGCGCATGGCCACGCGCTTTGTTTTCCAAAAGGAACTGCCAGATGGCGCTCTTGGCTCACGTGTGACATGACTTGATGCGCTCGTGAGCCTCCGCTGCCCGCTCGAGGCACTCTAACGCAGCGCCTCCAGAATACCATTCACCGATTTTCTTGTGCAGAACATCAAATGAATGTTTTCTTCACTCTCTCCACACGCAAGATTATCGTCTTTCGACGACATTCGCAGATTACATGCAGATACGGGGCCAATTTTTTTCAGCACACTCCCAAAGCATGTGCTGCAGTGTGGCCCTTTCCCCGCACGCTTTGCACGCGTCCGTCAAGTATAAGGTGAGGACAACACAGGCGTAGGATCACCGGGCTGGGGTACATACTTGTTAGTAATAATGTCAGAGTTACGGCCTGGTTTTTGTCCAATTTGTTGCGTGGTGGTGAGTATTTGTGTCTGTTTAGTCGGTAATGTTGTGTAATGCCGTTAAATGTGGTCAGGCAATGCCCCCCGACCATTCCAGTTGTTGTTGTGTGAATAGTGCTATCACCCCGCTCACGGAGGTGAAGGTGGTCACCCAATCGGCCGCGGTTCGGTGAGCGAGATCTCGAGCCGCGATGTGGGCCGCCTGGTTACCTGCGAGCGGGAAGCTGGTGTGGGCCGGGGTCCACAGAAGGAAGACATTCGCATTTTCAGTGTTGAGATACGAGGAAGACGACACCGAGGCCATCGCTCCTCGAAACTCGCCGCTGTCCTTGTTGCCATAACTTGATTGTAGTATCCGGGGCGCCAGACACGAGATGCGACCGCGCGCGAAGCCACGGACGCCAGCTTGCGAGTCCCTGATCACAACCGCAGCCTCCGGTGCTGCCACCAGTGCAAGAGCAATTGCCGCGCCTTCGGCCGCCTCTGCGTGTTCCGTACGCACCGTGGCGCTCGCGAGGCATTTGCCAGTGCGATTCACAATGGCAATAACGTGAGCACGCGTTCTCGCTGGGTATCGCGCGGCGTCCACGTACACCGCTTCGTCGCTGTTGCCATACATTATTTGAAGGTCACTCGCTGTTTTGTTGCGGCACCCGACGCGGTGTGTCGGGTGCATACTCCTGGGCAGCGGTAGGACGATGAGACAGATTTGAGTATTTTATTATTTACTAATAAACGCTACAAGTTTTCTAATGAAAGTTCTTTTCGAAAGTGACTATTTCAAATTTTCATCAATTCATTGTTAGTTACCAAGCTTGGCGATTGGGCAAAAATTATTCTGACCCGCTCTCTAAGGCTGAGAACAATACTGTGCTAGTTCGAGGCAGGTAACTATCATGTAGAACTTTTTTATTACTTGGGGCTGTATACACCCTGTATATCACCTGCGACAAAAGATAAGGTTAATTGAAAGTTCACGCTCCTCTGTGTCTTCTGGGTCCTTGCCTATTTTGTGCGCAACTTCTTTTCCTTCTAAATTTTTAGTCACGTGAGTGAACTGTGTCCGTCTCTTAGCAAGCTGAACTGATGTATTACAGATCACTCTGATTCCCCAGAACAGTACATTTTTCGTGCATGCATATGCAGTTCTCAATACTTGGAGTGTGCTCGACATCGCGTACCGACGCCGTTGTAGAGTGTTTCCAAGTATAAAAATAACATCTCCCAGACACCAAGGTATGCTTTGAGTATTCATTATCAAGTAATTTTTGTTTATTTGACAACTAACGCTTGGTATACCTTGCGAATGTTTGAATAAGATTTGAGGCGGAAATCCGTCTACAGTAGCACCGTGAACTGGGGCACTCGTTATAGCCGCAGTGCTGAAACATATGCAAGAAGATATATCCACATCAGCCATCCATAAATACCTATATATATATATATATATATATATATATATATATATATATATATATATATATATATATATATATATATATATATATATATATATATATATATATCGTTACTGTTATATTCCAAGCAGTTTCTTCCGAAACATTTCAACATTTCAATAGTTCATGCTAATAATTTGGGCTACCAGTGGTGAAGACCACAGATGAACGTCGGTGCTTTGGTGGTTTTAGTTTAGTGAAGCGTATCACGCGATACTACATTGGTTTCGGTAATACTTGCATGATTTCGAGTAGCAGGCATACCATTGCATAAATATGCAGAAATCTTGTCTCACAAAGTTTGACATCAAGACTTTCGTAAATACTATAAATGAGATCCCGTTTGGACCCTCAAAGCATGATGTTTCATGGCCTTTTCTGGTGGACAAAAAGCTCCCACAAAGAGCTTTTAATAAATACCAAGCATTTCCTTAGGTAATGCAAGTACGTTTGACGTCTATCTATTTATCTATCTATCTATCTATCTATCTATCTATCTATCTATCTATCTATCTATCTATCTATCTATCTATCTATCTATCTATCTATCTATCTATCTATCTATCTATCTATCTATCTATCTATCTATCTATCTATCTATCTATCTATCTATCCATCTGTGTGCCTGCCTGTCTGCTATCTATCTATCTATCTATCTATCTATCTATCTATCTATCTATCTATCTATCTATCTATCTATCTATCTATCTATCTATCTATCTATCTATCTATCTATCTATCTATCTATCTATCTATCTATCTATCTATCTTGAACATATAATAAATACATGTGCATCGCTGGGATTTCTCCCTTCTTTTGTGCCCACGTAGTCGGCTGCTGTGGTTAAAATATGTTATTTTATTTTTTATTCCAAAGTACCCCACAGGCTCCATGGGGAGCATTAAATAAGGGTAGCGTCACAAAGTAAGAAAACTGCTAAAAAGCAAATACATAGGGACAAAAAGCGTAAACAATAATCACGTGCTGGCAGTGAAATGTAAGAATTATGTACCTAAGCAACAAGGAACAATAAAAATGATCAAATAATGAAAGAATAAATAGTATGAATTGCTACAAAAAAGCAGTGCAATAGTCACGTAAAAATGCACACACACCTAAATAAACACGTAGCTTAGGCACACACAAAAACTTCATAATGTAAAGTACGGAAAACTGCAAACCAGTGCTAAATTAGCAAAAAAGCAGCATTGATAGTGAGAAACTCCTAACAAAATAAAGTAAAAAGAATTGTGTATAAGTATACTGTCACGAACTGGCCAAGCTTTCAGTCCAGCTGTATTTATCTATATCTCGTCTCTCGGTATATCTCGAAGCCTATGTCTGGCTGCTCTCGGGATCACCCCCTTACATTGGGGTAAACCAAATTAGTGTAGGAGGGTAACACAGTTGTACGCATATGACTGGCTGGTCATGACATTTACAAACTCACAGTCCCATCGCGTAGGTCATCAAACACTTTCCGCCAGACAGTAGCACATAACTGTGAACGGGTAAGGGTCTCTGCTATACGGGTACGTGCCACAGGTGAGGGACATTTTATATATACCAAGGAACGGCGAGATCACACATGAGTACATTTAATTTGCAAGCGTTAAGCAGCTAAATTGACTCGACGAATGTGAAGAAAAATGTCAGGGTACAGCAGGAATAAACGCAGACATTCTGCCACAGAGCCACGCCAGGTGCGGGAACTGTTTTTGAAGTAGTCCCGAATGTTCGAGAAGCATCAATTGTTGTTGCAGTGCTGGCCATTCATTATTGATACACGCTATGATGAACATCAAGCAATGGTTCGTAAAGGTAACAAAGAAGACGATCGAACGAGAGCTCGTGTTGCTGTTGTCACTTTGCGATCTCTGCTGAAGGAATTTGTGTATTTCGTGTACAATCTGTAAATATATTTCTACCTCATGCTTACTCTCACCCCGTTACATTTTGGTGGATGTGCCGGGGTACCAAGACGGTTTAACGAGCTAAGCAGCGGCCGACGCTTGGTTTCTTCCAGGATGGCACAAGAAGGTCAGGCTCCAGTTCCTGCAGCGGCAACCGCAACGACGACAGTAGTTCTCCCCCAGGTGAAAGACCCTGACAAGTCCTGCGGGACTGACAAAGTCGACATAGACGAATGGTTGCCAATGTACGAGTGAATAGGCAAGAATTTTTGCTGGAACGAAACACTCATGTTGGCGAACATTGTAGTCTACTTGAAGGGGACAGCCAAAGTGGAGTTTGAGAGCCATGAAGCAGAAATTTGCAGCTGGGAAGCGTGCAGAGGAAAGATGCGTATTGACTGGCAGGAAGACAGCGGCTAAGAAGCAGCTGGAATTTCCCGCTCAAACGCCATCGGCGTCGTACCTGTCTTACACACAGGACGTGCTCACCCTTTGCCGCAGTGCAGAAGACGCCATGGAGGAGTCATATTGAAAGGCATTGCCGATGCCTCATTTAATTTGGTAATTTGCGAGGACTGTGACAAAGTAGATTTGATCATCCGGCAGTGCTAGCGTTTTGAGGCTGCCAAAATCCGACGTATTGCCCATCAGTTCGTTTGACATCCCAGCACCGCTGCAACATGTTCATGCGAAGGCATGCCTGCACCACAGGCACCGCTGACTGCAGAGCCCGTCACGAAGATCATCAGACGAGAAATCGAGCCTATGTTTCTTGCTTCAGCTGGCTCTCGTGCCTGTGAGTCCGCCTCCCAATCAGTGCCTTTATAGCATGCCATCGTTCGCCAAGGGATTTCGAAGCTGTAATCTGTGTGCGCCGCCGCCCCATCCCGACTGATTCACCGTCGTCTGCCAGTTCCCTATGCCCAAGGTCAGAGGCTCCCAGAGCGCTCTCGCAATTACGTCGAGTGGAGAAGTGCTGATGACTGGGTCATTCGCTTCAACTGCCGCCGTATCGGTTACGTGGCCGTTATTGCAAATGCAGGTGGTATTGGCCTCAGCCTTCGTGTGGCTACAACCGTCGCACAGGGGCAGATGAGGGCCATTTTAGAACTCACCGCGAGTCGCCTCGGCTAGCCGGTGGCGACAGTTCGTCCATGTTGTATTCTCGGTTATCATACCCTTACGGCCACAATTCCCACTCAGCGCTGTCTCGTCGCCCATCGGCACGCTCACCCCAATTTAATTGTAAAATCGTCTAACGAGTGGATCATCCAATGCTCCAACCCATCACAAAAGTTTGCTCTTGATCAACTATTACTGTGGCGCATACCCACTTCAGGTATAATTCCACATCGTCGTCAGCCACTTCATCAACAATTGGCACAAAAACTTTGCAAGGGTTTAGCGGATACCACGCTTATCAGAAAATGGTGAAAAATAGCATAGCAAATGCCGGCCCACAACGCTTAAGTTTTCATTATAATGTCATTGTGTGTATCAAGCAAGTATGCTTGGAACAGTTACCTAATGAGTGTTTAGGAAAAGCTCTGAGAGGCCGCTCTTCAAGCTTTTGCTGTGACTGTGCTGTGCCTTCTGCGCAAGTCTGGCGTTTTTTTCTCTGTCTCGTGACCTTCGAATACTTCAATGGCCCCACTTCCGCCTTGCAACAGTTAACAACCAAGTTGGCGAGACGCTTCAATGGTGATGAAGCTCTGCTGGCTTCCTGCGTCGAAGAGTACCCTGCAGTTTTGTTGACATCGTTCCTGCTTTTCTTGTAGCCATGGACGGCAGTAGTATGACAGGGTTCGCTTGTTCGGAGAGAAGTTCGATTTCCGTCGCAGAAGCTTTGTTTGCCTTCTCCCGGAAGACCTGGTGACACATGGATGTTACATGTCATTGAGACCATCTGCCGCACTTTTGTCTTGGTCTGCAGTCTGTTCATATGTAACCTTGCTTCAGACAACGAAAATCCACTTTGCTTCAGATATCGAGTGGCCTTGGTGGCGATCTGCTTGTCTGTCAAATTCGGTTCAAACTCGGCGCGACGCTTCGTGCACTTGCAAAACCGACGGGGATCAAGCTTCCTCAGCACACTTTGTAGAGACGCTGCTGATGCCATGGTACAATGCCCAACTTGTCGCGACATCTCTCCAGTTGTCTGGCGAATTTCTGGTCTTCTTGAACACGCGTATGTTGCCAGTGTTTCTCGGCCATATAGCTGATGTTAGGAAATTGTCGCTGATTTAGCAGCGCTTCCTCGATTTTGGTCTTTATGTCCTCTGAATCTCTTGGCGCTTGCATCTTTTACACCGCAGCTAGTGATCATTGTCGTTGTATTGTGGTTCTCATGAAACTTCAGCACTAAGTCTGAAGGCATGACTCAGAAGAGAATATCCCGTAGCGAGACGCAGTATGTAGAAAGCTTGTTCCAAGCCCTTCCAGACTCCTCACACGTAGTTTCGTGGGGGTCTCAAGTTTGGTGGTGCTTGAAGAGGAAAAGACTGATCTGATATATAAGATGCTTCGACGATCTTTCTTAACGATGAACATCTCGCCCCGAAGCGTTCGTTAACGATGTCTAATGCGTCTACATAGCACTCTCTCGTATTTTATATCTGGAATTGGCTCAAGTCGCAGGTCCAGGTACAAGCGTGCGAAAGTAGTTGAACTTGTTGGCAGTGCTGAGAGGGTCACTAATATGCGCTCTCTTTGAGACAGAGCGGGCGTCTAACAGAACAGGCAAGTCCAGGTCAAAAAAAAAAAAAACCGACGTCGTACACGCTCGTATGTGCGAGAAACGACCAAATGGCCCGTCATGAGGAGTGTCATGAGTTCGGTGCAGGACAGTGGAACGCAGGTGTGCTGGGATAACAGGAAGTAAGTCTGATCAAAAGGAATGAAGGTTACGGCAGTACAGGATCTCGTCTTTCACGAAAACCATTCGTAGGCACGGGTCGCAAGGTGTTTAATATAGTTTGTCAATGATGGCTCGTAAAGAAGCATCCCGACATTGTTCTTCGCTAGTGTTCAGCAGGTGCAACTCGGGAAAAACATCCGCGATAACGTCAGTATCGGGTTATTCGTCCACAGGGTAGCGATATAAACAATCCGCATCCTGATGTAGTCGTCCTGTTTAAAACATTACAGAGAACGTGTATTCTTGAAGGCAGTAGGCCTAACGAGCGAGACGTCCATGGGGTCCTTCAGGGAGGCTAGCCAGTAGAGCACGTGATCATCCGTAACAACACAAAATCAGCGCCCGTACAGGTATGGACGAACTTTGGCGACTGCCCATACAATGGCGAGGCACTCGTGCTCCGTGATGGAATGGTTGCGCTCGGCTGGGGATAGCAGTCGACTTGCGTAGGCTATAACTAGGTCGTGTCCCCATTCGTGCTGCAATAGCACAGCTAGTGTCCACTGTCGTGTCCACTGGCGTCCGTGCGAACCTCGTTTGGGGTAGATGGATCAAAGTGGGCCAAAATTAGTGGCGTTGTAAGCAGGGTCGTAAGTTGGTAAGACGATGATGCTTGGTCATGGCCGCAGGTAAACGAGGTGTCTTTCTTCAGGAGATCTTGAGGGGGCGTTTAATGGTTGCAAAGTCCGTAACAAAGCGTCTGAAATAGGAACACAGCCCCGCAAAACTGTGGACATCCTTTGTTGTCATCGGAACGAGAAAGTTTGTAACTGCGCAAATTTTTTCTGGGTTGCGACACACACCTTGGGCATCGACAAGGTGACTGAGCACGGAGATTTGACGACGAGCGAAGTGGCACTTGGAGGCGTTTAACTAGAATATGGCTCTGCGGAAAATGTCAAAAGTAGCTCATAAACTATCGAGATGAGTCGAATGTGGGCAAAAAGACAATAACATTGTCAAGGTAACACAGACAGGTGAACCAATACAACCTTTGGAGCAATGAGTCCATCATTCTTTCAAATGTAGCTGGCGCATTGCAAAGACCAAGGGGCATCACCTTAAACTGTTAAAAACCATCAGGAGTGATGAATGCGGTCATCTCGCGGTTCATCTTGTCGACGGCTATCTGCCAGTACCCTTACCGAAGGTCAATAGGTGATAACGAAGTAGCACCGTACAGGCAGTCGAGGGCGTCGTTGATGCGAGGCAAAGAATAAACGTATTTTTTGTAATTTTGTTGAGGTGACGGTAATCGATGCAAAAGCACGATGTTCCATCCTTCTTTTTGACAAGGGCGACGTGAGAAGCCTAGGGGCTGCATGAAGGCTCGATATTGTCTTTCGCAAGCATCTTCTCGACTTCCTCTTGTATTATTGCATGCTCCGATGCAGAAACACGGCAGAGCCGTCGGTGAATAGGAGTCGCATGGCCAGTATTGATGCTATGGGTGACGACGGTCATTTGGCTCAAAGAGGTACTGGCAAAGTTGAAAATGCTACGATATCCTTCAAGAACGTGGCGAAGCGCTGCATCTGCTCAGACGTGAGGTTTGATGACACCATTCGCACGATGTCGGCGCCTGAAGATCGTGATGGAGTCGAACCACTGACTGACCTGCAGCAATCTTCCACACTGAACGGCTCCACCTGGTCGTCTTGGAGAGTGGTAATTTTGGCAAGAGAGATACCCTGTGGTAGAACTTGGGTGGTGAGTGAGAAGTTGACAAGTGAAAGGAAGGTGCGGCTTCCCGTAATCGTCAGAATAATATTTGGCACAGCAACCTCATGCGTAAACATCACGGCAGGAATCGGGGCCACCATGTAATCACCGTCAGCTACTGGTGGCGTTGAAGATAAATCCACATGTGTGACAGAGTTAGGCGGTAGGCGCGTGAAATAAATGCAATTAACAAAGGCTGGTTTGCGGTGAGCTGGTCGGGTAAAAAAAAGAAAGGTAAATCGAGATGGAAAAAGACAGCTGAACAGGCTTTGAAGGCAGAGTGCATGGCTAAATAATCCATACCAAGAACGAGTTCATGAGAGAAATGTTCGATAACGGTGTAAAGAACGACAGTGCTTCTCTCCCCAATAGAAACTCGCGCAGAGCACATGCCAAGCATTGCGGCAGTTCCTCTATTGGCGACTCGTACAGATCGGTTGAGGACGGGTGTGACAACGTTTTGAAGTCGGCAGCGAAAGTTAGCACTCATCATGGACACATGCGTGCCAGTATCTGTCAACGCGCTGATACGAAGGTTGTCGACAGTCACGTCTAAAAGGTTCCGGTTCGTAATTAAGGTTAAGCGAGGATTTTTTACTGAAGGGCGACAATGCAGCTCCACCTTTAGAAGCTTCACGGCGTAGTTTTTCAGTCGGAGGTGTTGCGAATAGGTTGGGGAGGCTGCATGGCACTGTGAGGGCAACCGGGACAGACAACGAGCAGGGCACGGTGACCGGTCCTAGCGAGGTCCGCTCAGAGTTGCGGAAGAAGCGGAAAATGTAATCGGCATTGATGAAGAAAGTGCTGCGGACGACTGGAAGACAGAAGTGGTGTGAGACGAACGTGCATAATGGTCGGCGGAGCCCATCGGTTGCGGCAGTGACGATTGATATGATCAACGCATCGACAGTTAAAACATATGAGCCTGTCATCAAGGGTACGCCATTCGGACGGATTGTGTTGGAGGCAAGGAGCAGAAGGGGATTGATAAGAAGGCTCAGCAGAGTGTACGACAGGAACAGGATGTAGGCTGACATTTGACAACTCTTGACGAATGACGGCTTGTACCAAAAAGATCGTGGTCGGGGAAGGCACAGACGTCGGGAACGGCGTGGCTACGAATTGTGCTGCTTCAACCTCTCAACGAATGATGCGTGTGAGGTTGTTACATCGAGGGGCCTGGTGGACGCTGACGTCACAGGAAGACCTAGCTGCTGTGTTCGGAAGCCGTACAATGCTTCGGGCTACGCGGTGGGCTTTAGCTTGTTCGAGACGTCGGCATTTTCTAAGGATCGTGTCGATGCTCAAGGCGTTGTTAAAAACCACCAGGTTGAATGCATCGTCGGCAATGCCTTTCCAGACGTGGTTAACCTTTTCGCCTTCCGACATGCACTAGTCGGCCTTGAAATAAAGGGCCAATACGTAAGAATGTAGGAGACATGCGATTCGGTAGAAGACTGGGCCCAGCACACATGGTTACTTCACTAGCGTATGCTAGCTACAAATAACTTTGCTCCGAAAAATGCCAGTCTTGCTTCGTAAAACATTCGAATGTGTTGCTATCACATTCATTGGTATGGCCTTTTGGTAAAACTGTGACGTATTTTTCTTTTACACATATTTTTTTATCATGTTTACCCTTCCCCTTCCCATCCCTAAAGACGCTGAGCCGTGCTCCCGTGACGAAAGGCTTAAAATAGCGTCTTTTTCTTCTCTTCTTGTTTCATTAACCTTTTTCTTTCTCTGAAGTGGTATGTGAATACGATTGACACACTAAAAACAATTGTGTCCAAATTGAACAGATGGTGTAAGTACAGGTGTGCTCAAAACACAAAAATACACTTACAATATTTAACCAAACTTATATCATCATTACTAATTCAGCTATATGTAGATACAAGTTCAGATTTAAAGGTCTGGTTGATCACGAATCCCATCTCCTCTCAAGAGAGGTAATTGATAATATTCGAGAAAAAATCTTTCCATATCCATCATCAGGGTCTTCTTCAAACTAATGCATCATGTGGTAGACCTCCTAAACGTCCGGCTACCAGGCTGTCGTGCAGGACGAGAGATGACACGTCTGTATCAAATATTATTTTATGACGCATATTAAGAAGATACGGGTGTGTATGTGCCCACAGGCGAGCGGCAGCTCACGAGAAGCAATGCCGATGTTGATGAACGGCGTCTTTTAAGGTAATGAAGAGGGATTTCCAACATCTTCCCACGCCCAGCCGATGACGTCATTATTCTTCCACACTGAAGGGGACTGTTCACATGGGTAGATCATCTGAACAGGGTGGCTGACTTCTACTTTGACCAGCCAAGGAAGAAAACATGAACAGACCTTGTTTTCCCAAACTAGTCAGCATTTGTTGAGGAAAAACCGCAGATGTAATAAAGCTGGGTCACAGCATGAATAGGCCCTGCTCCCTGAAGCCATGCCAGGATGTCGATGAAGGATTCCTAGTTTGAGGCATATGTGGTCTCATTTTGTGTTTTGAAGTTATTTAGAGTCCAAAGTTCATTGAATGACATCGGTTCTCTCTTTCGACTTTTCTTGCATCTTATCCAGCATGCTTTCACTTGTAAATCTTTGATGCGTGAACTCGACAGCTTTTGGACAGCTATTCGTTCTACTGGCGTTTGTGCACTGAAATTATGAACAAATAATGTGGACGAATATTCTGGTAGTCCTCTGATATCCTGACCTGAGACTTCTGGCAACGTTGAAATATTGCTCTTCCATTTTGTTTCTTGCTATGTGGTCCTCTCTGATGTTCTTCCTCAGCTGATAAAGCTCTTGTCAGCAAGTTCGTAGAATTGTCTTTGAGTGGAAGCGCAGCCCGAAAGCTGTATTGGCGAATTCACTTTCACCATCCTGTTTCTGGAAAAAGGATTCCTTGGTCAACTTTCAGAGTGTCATGTACTAGTGGAATCTGTCAGCTTACTTTTTACTGAGGTACATGAAATTGACCTTTTGTGTTCTTCTCTTAGTGACAGTGGTTATGAAGAACTTTCCATTGAAAGTTTCAGGGCACATCGTGGCCTGAAGGAAAATATATGGCAGATATATCAATTTTGTCCTGGTAAGTTGAAGCTTAGAGACTCTTTCATTTTTCGTCTGATTTATGTTGAACTGCTCTGCTTGAGTTTGCCCTTCAAGCACATATTCCTCACCAGCTCTGACATGCGCTCTTGCCGCATTCCCATGTTTAGTGAGAAGATCAGAAATCGTTTTTTTCGATGCAGGACACAACTTTGATGATGTGAAACTCTACATAATTCAGTAAATTTTTTGGTTGGAAAGGGACAAAAGTTATTCAGATTCGCACCTTATTCACAAGTTTACTGCACTCCATATAGTAGGTGTAAACAATCCTATAGCGGTTCTCGAGTACATTCGGTGTGGTAGATACAAGAAAAACAATGTGAATGAAGCCCTCCATCTTTGAACATAAAACCTACACTTATTCTCTTCTCACAACCATGGTTCAGTGACACACGTAAACTCTCAACTCTTCAGCACTTTCTTATTTTGTTTTTACGAACAAAATATCTGCTCCTTCTTTACTCCTGCTATTCGTAACAGCTGAGCTGCCCTCCTTGATTAATTGATTGATATGTGGGGTTTTACGTCCCAAAACCAGCATGTGATTATGAGAGACAACGTAGCGGAGGGCTCCAGAATTTTCGACCACCTGGGGTTCTTTAACGTTCACCCAAATCTGAGAACATGGGCCTAAAACATTTACGCCTGCATCAGAAATGCTGCCTCCACTATAAAAGTCGCAAATCCATTTTTGCCTTTTCCCCCTCTTTTGTTAGGATGGAGAAAAGCGTACCAAGCGTAGCCGTACAAGTGCTAAAGAAATCAGTTTTGTTTCATCCTTCAGGAAGACTAGTACATTTGCCAAAATGTCGGCTTCGCCCAACCCCGCTTAGCGGAATTTTTTCATCGCAAGCTGGCATCTCTCACTTCCCACCATTTTTTTGTTGAGGTATTATTTCTCGTTGCCACGTGACATGTCGCCTTTCAATGTCACATTCCATTTTTTACTCATGGCTGTTCTCGTTTGTAGCCACAGTAGTACTCCACTCCTGAGCACGTCATGGAAAGTTTAATGTTCAAGGAGGAAAACAAGTGGTCAGGAAGGATAGTTTTGCAACGTGATAGAAACAAAGAAACCTTATAGGTCAGATACGCCGACGCCAAACTACCCTTTCACAATTTATTTTCAATTTGGGTGGAAACGCTCCAACGTTTTTGTACCAATTCCGAGCAATTTTACTATTTCACTTTTCATACACTGTGACTGGAATTAGAATATTTCCAATGAAAATAATGAGAAACTTTAAGCACAGTACTTACAAATCTACGGCAATCTGTTGCCCCTGTAGGATTTCCTTTAGCACCGCGGCAGTGCCAACTGAAAATGCACAAAAACGTTTTACAGTGAAGGCTGTTTTGAGATCATAAAAAAGGTCGTGGGCGCCGTAAGTGTCCGCTGCCGCCGCCACCACCACCAGTGTCTCTAGCTACTATCGCAGCAAATACAAAAAGTAAGTAAATAAAAACCAACAAAGACACAAAGGCATTTGAACACGAGTCTCCTGCGTGCCAGCTCGGTATTATACCTCAGAGCCACGCCGCTGGTTGAAACTCCGTACTAAATTGGCCTGAGGCAGGCTTGATGTAAGGAAACGAATCGCGTAAATATGAATAATGACGTGTTTTATGAAAGAAAAGAAACAACCAGGTGTCACACAATGTGGTTTGCCCAACGAGTGGGTCGTCGGTTGCTCCAACCCCATTACACAAGCTTCATGCATAATTCTTCATCGGCGGCAGTCACAGCATCAAGTAATGGCATAACATTCTTTACAACAGTGTAGCATGTACCACATTAATGTGAAGAATGGTGAAGGGTGACATACTGAATGCCTTTCTACTACACAAAAATTATCATTATTTGTGGCGTAGTGGGTACCCTTCAAGTGTAGTATTAGATGTTATCTAAAGAGATTTTGAAAAAAGCTCTGAAAGGTCGCTATCCCAGTTTTATAAGTGACTGTGCAGCGCGCTACCCACAGGCCCAGAGGTTATTTTAAATAATGTTGGCAAAATGGCGCCATTTGCAATTCGCGGAAGTTTTGTTCCTCATTTGACCTTGCAACAGCAGCTCTGCTGCGAAAAAAAAAACTAACACTATCTCGAAACGTGGGAGGCAAAGCTCGCCTTGGAGGACCTGGACCAACAACGACGTCTCGTCGCCAGGGCCAAAAAGGCAGCGAAGGCCAGAGGGTTCCTGGAATGAGGGGACCTCCCACCTAAGGTGGACGTAGAACCTATACCGCTACACCGTTTCGAAATGAAATGTTTATTCCTCCTGCTCCTGCTGTCTATTTCAACCATTGGTCTCTTCCAGAGAGCTGCTTTCTTTAGCCCTATATTTCCGCAACACACTAGAATATTTCTCTTGAAAAATTGATTACACAACGAAAAATGTTATATGACGTAAGATAACAATATGACTAGGTTTTACTTATTATCCAGTAGGAAGTGCACCAGGAAAGCAGCATTTTTGATAAAACAAATGGAAAAACGCGAGACGACCGCTGAGAACATCAATACAAGGAAACGGCTGCGCATTGCAGATAGTGGTATATTGAGCCTATTATCGTGATTTGCTACAAACTAACAAAAAGGTTTCTGGTTTATAATAACAAATAACTTCGCTGCAAGGGCGACGTTGTGAACTCTTGTCGCAGCAACCTGAACTATTTCGGAAAGCAAGTCTAATAGCTATATTTATGAAGTCTCGTAATATAGCGATCTCATCTTCTCTATACTGCGGCTACTTCTAGAAAAATTGTGCACCATCGTGATAGTACGTCGTAGTCCAAGACTACCTCAACAGTTGTCCTAAAGTGGTGGGCAGCGCTGCGATGTAGCCGCTGCGAAAAATATAACGACAATCACGACAACTTTACACAGGCGAGTTCTGGAATGAACGAGTTTTAGGTAAGCTGCTAAATAGACAGATGGAGGTCTCCAGAACTTCCTTTTTCAGGTACGAAGGTGTTTATGGTGGAGTTTGATTTATTGATGTGCTGTGCGTCAACCATTATTGCGCATGCGCAAAAGCTGGCCCATGCATTGACGAAACGCACTCACTCGCTAGCTCGCCCTAGCCTCGGCTGGGTAAGACGTTAATGCCTCTCCCCCTAACACTTTCTCAGCAACCATGGCATAGCATCGGTGAACGGGATTCTGCAGACGCGCAATGCACCCACGTGCTTCCGCGTGGCGCCCTTCAAAGAGTTCAGGACAATTACCTGCAATAGAAACTGCATCGAATCCATGGCGCGCTCTACTTGAAAGGGCATGTTAACATTGGGAAAGTGCCTGTGAAAAACAGTCTCAGCATATCTACAGAGTGCATGACTATGAGTTTATAGTCATATAGGCGTGTTTATACATCCGTCCGTCCATCTAGTGAACACCCCAAGCTAAGCCATCTCGCATCTTTTCATCATATATTCATCGTACATAGGTACCACCATCCGGCGGACATTCCAAGGACTAAATGAAAGGTGGCACAGCCGGACTAAAGGAGCAGCATGCACGCACTCTCTTACGACCTACGCTTCGAGTCTAGTTCCCACCTCACACTGCCACCAGTTCATGGCACTGCGGCCACACCTCGCTAAATATTACTAAAACCAAGAAGGTTGCGCCAAGCGAATTTAACGTGGCATTCTTTTCTGGTCAGATAATGCTCAAAGCTGAAGCACACCCCGGGCAAGAGCTACGCTGTCGCAGTGGGAGCTCCATCAAAGACGCCGGTCAGTTCAACCCATTCATGCCAGTCAGGCGCACAACAGCGGGGCCCACCGGCTTGTCCCAAGCAACCGCACTCTACTAAGTCTCGTTCACCCGTGAAGACACCCTCCGAGCCTCATCTGGACCAGAAGTACGCAAACCTGAGGCTCCTGCTAAAAGCGGTTGCTGGCCTGCTGCATCCTGAAAACCAGCTGCACTCCATCTGACTTGAGGCAGGTGGTGTGCGCCCTCATAGCAGCCACCATGGCTGATACTCATCTGCATGATGCAGGAAACCGGCGCCACCGCCACTCGTGTGTGCTTCAGTGGAACGCTCACTCGTTGTGGTGGTGGCATGCAGACCTCTCCTCACATCTCCCGCAGAGCTAGTATGATGAGCTCGCTTTGCAGGAAGTGTACGCAGCAGCAGCCGACTTGCAACTTTCCTTATACATCGGCTACCAAAGCGTCACGTCGTGTACTCTAGACACGTGCCAGGACGCGCCGTGCATGGCGAGTGCACATCCACGGGGTCTACCACATTGTGCAGTGTACGTGCGACGTCAAGTGCCACATGCGCACGCAAACATGGCTGTTGTCACTGGAAAGGTTCTTGTGTGTTGTGCGGTGACAATGCAGCTCCGTGGTGTGTACACGATCATGACATTTGTGTATGTGCGACCTGGACAGCGGTGGGACGCCACAACGCTGCTACCGCTCACGGCTAGATTTGGGAGCGACTAGCTCCTATGCGTGAACATGATTCCTCATCACACCACGTAAAGAAGCTGCACCAGTACCTCTCGAGGAAGGGATCTAGTGGACTTTATACATCATCTGTACTTAGGAGTTTTGAACACCGGATCTTTTACCTTCGTCCGCGGAACAGCACGACCGTTATGCTCTGTCCCCCTGGCCAGTGAAGGGGACCCCGCACGTTTGGGCAACGTAGCTTGACTTCTAATGTTCAGCTTGACTTCCAAGCTTGACTTCTAAGCTTGACTTCTAAGCTTGACCACTTGCCGATCGTCATCTCACCTGTGGGCGGAAATATCCCTAGGGGAAGACTGTTTTGTACAGTTGATTCGTGAGCTTTTTGAAGGCAGCTTCGAGACATCCCCGAGAATTAAGATTTCCTGAATTCGGTAGCGGCGGCAGCGCGCGCTGTAACCACCTCCTCTAAAGTGCCAGAGCATCATCCTGTGCCAGAAATCCATCACTTGAACTTACGGGAAGTGAGCGCAGGGCTGCGAAACGGTACCTCAAGGCCCAGGACACAGCGCACCGTACGCTCTCTATCCGTGTGGATGTGATTTATCAGCGACATGCCTACTGTCGCAAGCGGCACGGCTGGCAGGGCATCTGCTACTTTCTGAGCCAGGCAAGAGGTGGTGCAAAAACACGGCGCCTTTTACGATTCTTCATCACTGGACCATTGGTGCCGTAACTCGTCATTGCGGTGGTCATCCACTTGGTCATTAGTGAAAAACAACTGGCATAGCGGCTGGCCAATGGCTTCACAGAACTCCCACCTGCCAATCCTGCAGCCGTCGCCACTACGCCTGCTCCCAAGCCGCTGCGAGGTCACCACCCTGCCTAGACAGCCAGCAAGATTGCAGCTATGTGTCAAGAACCAATTTCGGAGCATGAACTGAATGTTGCTCTAGCCATAATTAGGCGCGTTAGTTCCCCTGATGCTACATACCAGGTACTGCGCAACCTGAATGTAGCGTCACGATGACACCTATTGCGGACTTTTAATAAAATCTGTTAAAGCAGCACACTGCCTGAGGCCGGGCTGACCGTCGTTGTGGTGCCGCTCTGGAAACTTAGCCGCCCATGCATCGCCATCACATCCTACAGGCCTGTCTCTATCACATCTGCTGCTTGCACTGTCATAAAAACCATAGCCCTGGCAGGCCTGAATTGGATTGCGAAGCCAAAGGATCTCGGACGTCTTGAGCGTGCAATGCTGCTTGCATTGCCTGCTAGCCACATAAAGCTATACTTCATGCTATATTCAAAGGCTGGTTTGCCCTGCTTGATTAGGCCAAGTTTAACTGCTTGCACGTTTGCCTAGCACGATCTACAGACACGTTTAGTTTTGCTCGGCTTTATGTGCCCTGCAATGAGGTCAGCTCGGACACTTGCCGAGAGTGTTGTGTATCGTCGTTGTACCCTCCATTAACTAGGATCATTTCAGTGTAGGTGCCGCTCTTTTATTGAAACACATCCAAAAGTGAGCTTTGTGTCATCCGAAACATGAACGGTAATGAATAGTGTCTAATTGCCTTTAGTGCTTCAGTGATAAACAAAATCTTGCAATGTTCTTTGGTGTCTAAATTCGATGCAGCTGTTCCTTATCGGTTATGCAATGAGCTTTAATGTTGTTTGCGGTAGCCTTCTATTTACGGTCCTGGTTTTACGACAGCGAAATATTTCAGTGTAATGAAGTCTGACATTTTGGTGCTCAAATCGTCCCTGACAAAGAAAAAAATGAAAGGAATAACGCGGAGGAGATGAAACTTGAGTCGCCGTGCGCAATGGCAACAGTGGGTAAATTTTTTACAGACACACCCCATCCCTGCATAGTTAAAGTGAACTCTGAGTTGATGTCAGTTTCTAAAAGTCAGATGGTCTAAACTGATCTAGATGACGTGCCTCACCTATACTTACATTGCCCAGTTTAACGCAAACCTCGTCGTTTTTTATATTACATTCAGTGCTTTTGTAGCGTTTTTATAGACTGGCGGAAGCAGCGGTACTTCCTCGCTTAAGAAATGCTTGTGAGACCTCAAGTAATCAAGCTTTTGTCACATCACTTTCCTACGTTCATTTCATGAAGAACTGAATAAGAAAGCGTAGAGGCGTGTTTGCGGTTATGTTAGCTAATCTCTCAAGAATATAAGATCTATTTTTAAAGACCTAATATCAGCATGCATGACGCGAAAAATAAATTCAGTCGCACTACAGCAGTGAGCAGTTGGTGGGACACAAGCTCTACACTCAGTTGGTGGGACACAAGCTCTACGAACAGTTGGTGGGACACAAGCTCTACGAAAACGCAGACAGTCGCCAAGCACGAACATATTTTTCAATGAAGGATTACGTTTCCCTAAGAAGCAATTGTTATGATAAGTAAGCTTCGTGCATATATTCGGCTATGCACGACATGTATACTATGAATAGGCTGAGTCAATGCTTTTTATTAGGTGACAATCGGTTCACAACGCTTGCGAATGAAGTGCAACTGCTTGTACTTGTATGCGCGCCGCCGTCCGCCTATACATGCTAGCGTGGTGGCTGTGTGTCCAGCTGTAGTCCAATCAGAGGTCGAATATTAGGTACCATGTTCTAGAGCTAACCAAGACTTGAAGAAAAAAAAATTGGCCCCATATCTGCATGTTACACTCCAAATGTCGTCGAAAGACGATAGTCTTTGCGTCTGGAGAGAGTTAAAAAATGTTTATTTGATGTTCTGTGCAAGATAATCAGTGAAGGGTATTCTGGAGGCACTGCATTAGAGGGCTTTGAGCGTGCAGTGGAGGCGAACGAGCGCACCAAGTCACGTCACACGTGAGACAAGAGCGCTGTCTGGAAGTTATCCTGGAAAACAAAGCGAGCGGCGTGCGTGCCATCTCTGAGGTGATAACGTGTAGAACGCAAGGTGACGGGTAGTGGCCACTACCGTGTCGTCTTAGCAAAGCATCGGAAACACGTGCCTTTTCGTGCAAGTGTTGCATGGTCAGCGTGGCGTGATAAACGCTACGGTCCTTAGAATTATTATGTATGTTTTTATAGTAAAAAAATACATGTATGTAAGGAAGTCTTGTTTTGGTGCCTCAAATATGCGCAATTGGTGCTTTTTAATTGACAATCGCACAAGTATGAACCCTGAACTTTGAGCAATATTGGTGGGGGCTGCGGATGGGGTTGGTGGTTTGGAGTATCGTTTGGTCACTTTGGCGCCGTTTAAGGTACTATTAAGGGCAGGCAAACAGCCAAACGTACAGAGAGACAGACAGACAGACCACAATTTTTGCGTCGAAGGTCCCAAAGAAAGACTATCGTCTTTAAAAGCGTAGTTCACTTACCAAGCAACGCATAACATGAACATCAGCACTATTACTGTATATCTGCTCATGGCAGTCGGTCTTAAGAAGTCAGGTGGCCCTGCACATTACTCGACCGATGCGTCCTATTATATATAGTAGTATTAAAAAACCTCGAAAAAGCAGCAAATGGAGAAGTTTTACGTCACGATATAAAGCTGCTAATTAAGACATCAATTTATTGATATATAATTTTTAACGTTTTGTATCATCATTTAGTGCATTCCCAAAGAATAGATGCCCTGCCAACCTTCTGATGATATATTGCCACGTTCCTTTCCTCAAGGTTTCTTATTGCCACGCAACACTGTGCGTGATTCTCATCACAAACCGCACCTGCAGTGTTCGATAAGCTTCGGCACTGTAGTAGATTATTTCGTTAAAGTTACACCCACTCCGCCAACATTACTAATTATTCTGCAATCTACGGGGCAAGTAGCGATTACGCCGAAAATTGGACGGCACGTGTATAAATGCCGACGCATTTCACCACTTGTCAGCAGACCGATGACCGACGCTCTGATCGCCGCTATCGGTGCTGGTGTGTATCACTGTAATTTTAATTTTTGTCTGTCGGCTCCAAGTTCGCCCTAAACAAACAGTTTCATCTTCGATTTATAGTCCGCTACCTTTGTTCACGTCACGTCTCCATGACATCTGTTGGAGGTGCCGCTTCTTTAATTAACGGGATGCTTCCGTCAAGCCATGAACTCAGCCCACATCGCACTGAAGACCCGGACGCCAGCCACGAGCGGTGAGTTAGCCGCAGGCAACAAGGCCTGCCACCGGAATATTGGACTTTACCTGACAAGACTCCGAGGATGAAGCCGTCGGCAGCGACCCCGGTGACAATGACAGCGCCTGTGCCACCTGCACCACTCCTGCTCCGAGAACCTAAGAAGCCACCAGTTTTCCGCGGTTCCCCCCTGGAAGACCCGGAAACCTGGCTTTAAAGGTTCAACCAAGTTGCCGTCTTCAAAGACTGGACTAACGATGACAAGCTTCGGCATGTCCATTTCGCTTTAGAGGACGCTGCTCGAGCCTGGTTCGACAATCAAGAGAAAAACCTGACAACGTAACACATTTTTCGGGCCAGTTTTCTGGGCACTTTTGCTAGCGTGGTCCCCAAGGAGAAGGCTGAAGCCCCCCTAGCGACCTGCATGCTGCTGCCAAACGAAAACGGGACGCTTTTCACGGAACGGATGACCAAACTCTTTCGTCACGCCGACCCTAAAATGCCATAGGACAAGCAAGCCCGCCGCTTCTTTGTTAGATAACCAAAAAAGTAGCATAAAGCAGATGCAAGGTAAATATTATTTCGGAGACACTGATAATGGGCACTGACGTTTCCTACCTACCCGTAAGACCTTGCAGAGCTTATTGCGAAGAAGTTCCATATAGTAGTTCCCTGTCTTATATTCGAGAAAAATTATGCCTTGAGATTTTGCGGTAGAAAAGAATTTAATTTTGTTGTTGTTTCACACAAGATAGCAAAAACTGCTGACCTCACTAAATGGGGACGTGAAGTGAAAAAGAACAGTGTTTGTTTTGGAGCAGTTGTAGAGTAAACAACTTTTAAGAGCCAAGTTTATATCTTTCATAATGTTGAGTTTGTTACATTTGGGAGATTACTTATGTCAGCACATGAAAAGAATACGCTTGTGTTATCTGGATAGATCACATATTAGGCTGACGGGTCAACAAGTACAAAATAATTTTTAAATGTCATAGGCTCTTGGGGCCCTGTTATGATCGGCCTTCCTGGCATGGCGCCGCTTGGACGTGAGACGGTTGCAGGACAGCGCTCCCAGAGGTGAACCACAAGCGACAACTACACGCAAGCCGTACTTGATATTTCGCGGTGCAGCCGTCTCTTTTCGTAGAACACTTTGAACTTACCCGATCGACTGGCGACCTTTGAAAGGCTGTTTGCAGTAAAAATGGCTTAAAAAGGGTGAATATGGCTGTACGTCTCTGTTCGTCGGAGTGCGGCGGAATATAAGCCAAGCAACTGACAACCGTCTGCGGATGCATTTCCCACACTCTCCGTGGCGGCTTGATGCCGCTGTTTTCACAATTTGTGTTCTGCCTGGTGCCGCAGACTCATGACTGCAACAGACTACGAAATTGACTTCCACGAGAGACTCAACGTCTCCCTGTTGTGTTGTGTCGTGCGTGGTGTGCATTGTTTTCTCCCTCACTATAGGCTGAATCGGGCGTGCCTCTTCAACCTTTCGTGGGTTGGGAAAGAGACGGCGTTTCACATTCCATATTTGGAGGCGGAGGTGAAGATGACAATACTTATTGGACTGTTCAGGACTCCATTGTTGTTTCTACCGGGCACCCTTGAATGGTCAGGACATAGAATGCGAGCGCCGAGGCGCTCCCGACAATCTCTCAATAGCTCGCAGAAGCTCCCATCATGCTTCCGTCGAGAGCTTCTACGATACTACCACCATCATGAACACGCTACCTGTAAATATTATATTTAAAAGTTATTGTAACAGCTCTGGCCTCCTCTCATAGACGTCTTCCCGAAACTCTGGCTGGCTCCGGCTCTCTGAGCAGAACACCGATGACATCAGCCCCAATATACTTCTCTGGGGAACACCCTTTTTGGCAGTTTGCAAGAAGAGATCACCATACTGATAGATATGCACTGGTGTCTGTTTGTTAAAAAGTTTTGAATCAGATTGAGAGATAAACCATGAATACGATAAAACTGCAAACTGTCGTATTATAGTACCTTGGATAGTCACGTCGAATGCACCAGATGTGTCTTAAAGTATCCACAGTGGGAAGTGTTCAGATTCTATCTTTCTTTAGATGAATTGTTTTTGGAACCTAAAGACGATTTTGGTTAAAAAACCTGATTTAAAACGACATTTTGATAGAGTTATAACAGCATGTTTGTCAAAAAAGTATGATAATATAGCATGATTAGCTTTCAACTTTTTAGAAAAATGTGTGAAAATGGAAGTTGGTTAGTTATTATTTAGAAACGTTATTATCACCATTTTTATAGAGCCTCTTCTCCTTGGCATTTTTTCATACTCTGTTGAAAAGTACCAGTTTTTAAAGAAAGGTTTTGTGTGTTTGTATGTCTGGCATGGGCTGAATAGGTCAACATGTTTACTTGGTCCCATTTTCAGGCCATTTATATTCTCACTCCTAGTCTTCTGTTCTCAACACTTCATCTTCATCTGTTGGCAAAGCAATATTGATTCGTCGAGCTTCAGTGGTATGCACTCGAAGGTACTTGTGTGATCTGTGCTTTCAGTTATAAAGCCATTCGTTAAAATTATTTCATAACTCTTCATTTTTTCTACCTTCAGCGTCAAGTACAAGCTCCATGCTATTGAAAGCTCTATCTGGAGATATGATGGAGTGTAACTTATGCCACATATGTTTGGTGTGATAACAAGAAAAAGTAAGGAATAACTGATGGAAGCTGGTTATTCCAGTAATCTGCAGGTAGCAGTGGCCAGAAATTTACTTTACGAATAAACAGATCAGAGCACCAGCACCATCAATCGCACTGGGACGTAATCTTGTAGCACCTTACATGCACGAAATCTCTCATAATTTCATGAAGATTGCTAGTAGCCTTGATCTACCTGTTGTGTTGAATGCCCCTCAAGAAGTAATTTGACAACCCTCCCAAACGTTACACCGCACCCTCTACTGCGTTTTCCTGAGGTGATGCTCGGTAAACAAATTTGCCTCCGACGTACTACGTGAGCTCCGATACCTCGTGCAAGTCAGAACTACTTGGTGGTTAAGGTTAAATTCGTTGTTAAGAGGTTACGTTTCGAAGGCTTCGGGTTGGGTTTGTGCCTACTCCATCCCTTGACCCCCCTTTGGGTGAAACGTATGACGGTCCGTAGGGTACATCATGCCCATTTAGCGACGCCTCAATCCGCAAAGTCATTGCCACACACCGATTGTGCATTCACATGGGTATACAAAAAAGCCGTCATCGTCATTTCGGTGCAACAGGGCTCTCGCCTGGTCGACCAATCGACCTTGATCGGTGAACACATGGACCTCACCGCCACTCATTAGTGAATTTGGTACATGAAACAAGTTCGCCATAAACATTCTTGAAATAAAAAGTATTCTGCCTATGGGCCGACTTTCGAAACTAAAAAAAATGGTTATCAGCTTTTGCAAAGTTAGTGTGCCGGGGAAGGAGCCGCTGGTGACTTGCTGAAAGAAACATGCATCTAAGTTCGTTGGATATGCTGGTTACGCAGTTTACTGACTTGAGAAAGTAATACACTGTCCATTTTACTAAATGCCCTGACAGTCATTGGATAGAACATCGTGGCAATGAATAAAAACGCGGGTGGCCCTCTAGCTATGCAGATTGAGTCATGTGGATTTCAGCATAAATTTAATCAAGTTGATGTCATTGTCAAAAAGGAAGAAAAAAATTACTATATACTTATATACTTCAAGACCAAGTGATTGAGTTCGGGGGCACTATGTTTGTTAGCGCACCTTTTGTTTGCTCGAAAACCAGCGTGTTTTCTTTGAGCGATTTAAAATAGTTTGCACTGATATCTATGTCAGGTGCACTCACCTCGTCTATTTCTGTACATAGGTTTTTAACTGCTGTTTCAAATAAACATTTGTTATAGTTGGCACTGATGCCGTGCTTTCTTCTTAATCCATGAAGTATGCGTGCCATCTTTAATATTGTTAAAACAAATATAGTTGCATCTTTCCTGCAGCATAGTTTTCGCTTTCACACATCTTGCAGAATGTCACGCAATTTAACACACCACAAAATGTTCTGCATCACAGAAAACGTGGCCTATTTTTCCAGTGTGATGCGATGTGTGCCCCCCTAAAATTCAGTTCAGCTTCATTTGAGGTGTTCGCTGAAAAGACAGAGGCCCAAGGTTTGTTTCGCCTGACGGTGGCCTCAGCCCCTTCTTCCTGGAGGTCGCAGCAGCAGGTAGAATGCAGAAACTAAAAGAGTACCGCGTCAAGCCGTACACTTCTATCCTCTGTCCCAAAATTTCTTCAATGAAAAAAAAGCTTTTGCAAATATGTATTATTTGACTCCATGCCCTTAAAAAAAACTCGGAAAACGTTTTGAACTCGAGAAATGGAACGGCTGTCTCAAAATGTGATGGTTTGCATTTGCGTACCTCTGATCATTTGAAGTCTTTATTTTGACTGCAACAAAAACATCAGAGCGACATGATAATCAATATAGTCTGCAGGACATCCGCAGTTCAGGGAATGTACTATAGACGTTGTCGTTCACGCCACAATTAAGAAAAAAGCTTTCACACAGCATGAGGACGCAGCCGAGTGCTTGTGCACTACTCAGTCATTTTCGTTCACTCGTTTTGCTAATATGACGAAACACACGGCGCCACTTCCCAGTACTTCGTCAAAAAAACCTATCCTTATTGTGTAAAGACAAAGTTGGACACGGAAATATCAAATATTGATAATCTGTAGCCTTTAAAACAATGGTGGCCAAGTGGGTACGCATGGACCGAGGATGGTATAGAAAATAATTAGGTGCAAAATCGAGCGGCAGCAAAATGATGCAACAATAGTGATTGCTACAATGCGAAGTGCTGATCATAACAGTGAAATGCAGTCATAGGAACAAGAAAAAAGAGAAAATATCAATTACAAATCACTCTGTACAAATGGTGAACCAGCGAAAGCTGCGGCCCCGGTTTTTAGCAGTGGGTAGAGGTTTTTAACAGTAGAGGAGTGTAATGACAGGTTTTCATGCCCGGACTGCACCATCGGCCCAGCCGATTCAAGCTCTCTGACGTTGCTACTTCCGGCAGTTTTTAGTTTGGTTCATGGCTTAGTCATGCGGAATGATTCAGTAAAAACTGATGCACGCGTGATCGGCGTCACGGCAGCGACTTGATGGACGACACCGCTCACAACACAGCCAATGGCACGCGTGCTTAAATACGACGCAATGAACGACGTAACTGGTCACACAGCCAATGAAGACCGCTCGTCACACCGATGCCGAACGGTCTTTCGCTTCTCCTAGCCATACACAGCTCTCGCCTAAAAAAGTAAGAAGGAACTAAGAAAACCCACATATACAAAACCATCTAATATTTATTTAAATGAAAAAAAAAAGTTGCTTTAAGACAATTTGCTATCTTCTGCTAATGTTTTGCCGATGCTCCTATTTTTTGCCAACTATATATGTTATACTAAGCAGCAAAAAATAAATATCAGAAGTTGTAGATCTTAATTAACACAAACAATTTCCTTGGACATGAATATTTACAGCCCAAAGCTGTGTAGGAACAGTTATATACCATACGTCAGTAGTTGTGAGACTTGTGTCCAAAATATGCTTAATTTTTTTGCTGAGTTAGTGCAGCAGGCTATGCCTTCGTATTTATTCACGAAATGCGTGATTTGGTAATGTATTGTCTGTTTTTCATAAATTGTCATCATTTGGCGTAATTGACGCCGAAGATTTCAAAACTTGTATCTGTCTATTCGGTGGAACTGTTTTCTCTCAAGGCAATTTTATTGTGCAGTTATTGCATTAGCCCAAATAAAGAGATCTGGTTGTGCTTTAATATATACAGTGTTTTCTAATAAATTCTCCTGTGTGAAAGTCGTGTAAGTGTCACACAAATTTTTAAATATACGCAGTAAACTTTTTTGTGAAACTAATAACCTGTTGTAATAGGAATTCATAGTTGTTCCCCAAAGTAAAGTGCTGCATGTTAGTTTTGAATACAGTAATAAGTAATGAAGTTTTTTTTTACAAAGAAACATTTTATGAGATCACAACACGGGTCGCGTGAGCGCCGTAGTTGTCCGCCGCCGCCGGTGTCCGTGATCAATAATGCACAAAATAATAAAGAAACTTAGGAAAAAAGCATACAGGACGCAATAGGATTTGAACCCGGGTCTCCTGCTTGTTAGCACAGTATTCTACCACTACGCCACGCTTGTGTTGTTCAATTTCCCATTGTTAAGTGTTCTCCGACACTGTGAACATGAACAATTACGTAAAAGACCCAACAACAAGTTGTGGCAGTCCTACTCAATAGACAGCAATTTTAAAATTCTTTGAGTGCTCTGAGGGGTTCTCCTTCCTCGAAAGCCATTCACGCATTCACGAACAGGCGCCCTCTCGCAAGTACATTTTTGTGGGTCGTGAATCTGAGTGACGTTGAAATCCATTCATACGGGCTTGCCATTATCAGTGGAGGTCTCTTAACAATAATATTTCAAATGGCGAACTATTCATCTTTTTAATATTTACACGCACTGTATGATTGTTATACAGCAGGAATAATGTTAGCCCGTGCATCGAGCCTTGCGGTAGTCAAGTTGTGAGCTTTAATCGACTAGATGTAAAGTAATTTATTGGTGTGAATTGGTGTCGATGACGTCAATAATTTTTGATCAATTAAACTCCGCATCCCGTATTGTGTAAGCTTGAACGATAGCATTTCATGGGGAGCAAGATGACTTGTTTTGCGTACGTTTAAAAATAATCCAATTGTGCAATCAATTTGTTCAATGGCTCGAATAATGTTTTTCTTCAAGTGACGGAATGCCTGCTCTCTATGGGCTTTTCTTTAAGGAAACCATAGTGGGAGTTAAATATTATGCTTTGTTTATAGACAATTTCATCAGTCTTTCATTCATGACCCAATCAGATATTTCTGCAAATACTGTTAAGAATCGCAGAAATATCTATATAATTGGCAACCGTATCTTTACTTTCTCTTTTGTAGAATAGATGGTTACAATCTTTAAAAAGTTTGGGAATGCTCGAATTGTCATGGGTCATATGCAGCTTCGTCAAAAGAATGCCCCAAAATCCAAAGAGAAATAGCGGTATTGAAACAAATGGTCAGATACAATTCGTCGCATTGAGAGGCTGCCAGGACCGTCCGAAAGAGGCGTCATCGTCACCGCAGTTCATCAAAGAATGCCGCAGACGCTGCATCGAAAGCACCACTCCACCACCCTTCTCTTCCACCGCCCTTGCCTCCCAGACCGAAGGCGGCCAGCGCGGTCAACAAACCAACGAGCAGCACTGTTGCAGATGAATCAGTTTGGCCTTCATTGCCCAAATCACAGCCACCTGCAAATTCCAAGCGCACATCGACAGTCACATCACTCCAGCCAGCCGCTGACGAGCTGCCTGAGGAGGACACAGAAGTCACCAGAATGTTCCGAACATTGCTGGATGCCACGCGAAAGCTGTGCAGCAGCCTGAAGTCTCCACTCGCTCAGAGTGCACTACAAGTACTGCATGCTCTAAGTCCAGTATTTGCAAGTCTCCAGTAGCAACCATGGCTCGACCAATTTTCTCCTTCCGCAACGAGGTTCGACAAGCGTCGATAATGCAGTGGAACGCGAGAGGCCTGAGATCCCGCATCTATTCGTTCCGTCAGTATATTTTCATGAATCGCATTCCTATGATAGGTATATGTGAACCAAACGTGCAACAACCTCTTAAACTATCAGGATATGAATCTTTCGTTTCTTGAACGTGCGAGAACGCAGCAAGGTGGTTGTTGACATTCGCACAGATTTCACATATGTGCATCATGCAGTTCAACCGCATGATGACAATCAATATGTCTGTCTGCTTACGTGTTAAAAAGGAAAAAGTGTCATTCACACTCATTGGTGTCTGCATATCACCATCCGGACGATTTGAACAAGACCGACTACGAGACATACTGACAACAACTACGGGCCCGTGGGTTATAACTGGAGACTTCAACGCACATCACTTAATCTGGGGTAGTTAGACGATCAACGCTAAAGGAAGAAACCTCGTGTCATTCGCTTCCAAGCATGACCTATGTTTCTTAAATGATGGCAGTCCTACATACCTGCGGGGCCTTACGTACAGCAGTTGCCTCGATTTGACTCTCGTATCCAGAAACTTCCGGTCGCAGGTGCACTGGTTTTCAGACATCGAAACGCATGGAAGTGACCACATTCCTACTTAAATGCGAATAAGGGGTCTTACTAACTCCTTTCCTAAGACCACAATACGAAGAATTGATTGGTCCCAATTTCAGCGACTCATAGAAAATACATGCCGTGAAGACCCTGACCAGAACTTGGAGGATGTCATCAAAGAGGCAATGAAGGAAGCTTCCTGTCTCCTCCCGTTCACCGGCAAGCGTTCAGATTTCGACGTTGAACTGGAAAAACTGCGCGCGCTTCGCCGATGGGCGGAAAGAAGATATAGGCGGACGAAAGCAATATGCGACTTGAGGCTGGCACGACGCATACAGAAAAAAGTCCAACGACGTTTAAACAAACTTGAACAGGAACGCTGGAAATCATTTTGCGAATCATTGGATCCCCGAAAGCCGTTGTCATGCATCTGAAGCACTATTCGTGGCCTGCGCTCGACTCCCCAACAAAGACATCCTTTCATGGCTTTAGCCCTACATTCAGGCCACACCCAACTTGAAGTGGCAAATGAGTTTTGTACGCGAATGGCTGGTGTGTCCGCCTTGTACGCTGGCACCATTAGGAGTGTTACCCCTGAACCCCGCATCTACGTAATGGACAATCTTTTCACTATAGAAGAACTTGACGCATCTTTGGCGGCTTCCCGACGATCATCTTCACCAGGACCCGATGGCATCACCTACGCCGCTCTAGCCAACCTTCCACAGGAGGCAAGGGGACAGTTGTTAAGCTATTACAACCACTCATGGCTTGCGGGCAATGTTCCCCAGGATTGGAAGATAACTCGACTTGTGCCACTACTCAAAGCAGGAAAGTCACCATTTGGTTTGACATCATTTCGCCCTGTTGCCCTCGCAAGTTGCGTAGGAAAAGTCATGGAAAGGAGGATACTTACACGCATAGAATGGTACCTCGAGCGCTACAACATATACCCAAACTGCATGACGGGTTTTCGGCGAGGTAGGTCATCTTTTGACAACGTGATTGATCTCACAACATTTATCCAGCAACAGAAGAGCCTCAAGCGCATACCACTGGCACTCTTTCTCGACGTCAAAGGGGCTTATGATAACGTAACACATAAATCCATCCTAGACTCGTTGGAAGCTGTAGGAATCAGTGGTCGGATGTTCCAATGGATCCAGGATTATTTGACGAGAAGGTCCTTTTTTGCACAAACTTCAGATCGACCTACCACCAATTTTTTATACCTCCCGTGGCGTCCCTCAGGGCGCCGTATAAAGTCCCACTTTATTTAACCTCGTGATGGTAGGACTTCATGAAATTTTGCCAAGTACTATCCTCATATCCATATATGCTGACAATATTTGTCTATGGACTTCGGCTGTAACTCGTCTACAAGTACGTGCAAGAGTCCAGCAGGCTGCCACCCTGACATGCTCATATCTCCGCAAGCAAGGTCTTTCCGTCTCAACGGAGAAATGTGCATTGGTTGCGTTTACTCGCAGAGCCATGACACAATACCCCGTTACCATCAATGGACAAAATATTCCATACCAGAAGAACCATCGCTTCTTGGGTGTGGTTATTGACAGGGACCTTTCGTGGAGTGCCCACTGCAATTACCTGAAGAGAAGGCTAACTTCCATTGTCCATATAATGCGGTTCCTCTGCGGAAAATCTTGGGGCGCATCGATAACGTCAATGATGCAGCTATACAGGGCACTGTTTCTGGGATTTTTGCGCAACAGCTTACCGTTACTGGCAAGTACGTGCAAGATGAACATCCGCACTCTCGAAAGTCTGCAAGGACAAGCACTAAGCGTGTGCTTAGGATTGCCGCGATGCACCTCAACCTACGGGGCAATTATGATCACAAGAGAGCATCCAATTCGAACATACATCACCACTGACAATTTGAGAGCCCACATAAGACACCTCTGCCGAGTTCCTTGTCACCATGTTGCAGTATTGCCACTTCAAAGACCACACGCGATGTTTTTAGATTATTTCTGCCTATAGAGAATGCCTTCCTTTTGGCTTCACTCCAGCAACAAGATCAGCGTCACCCCCGTGGTGCCTACAACAACCACAGGTGTACCTCACTATTTCGGGAATAATGAACAAGAGCCATCATTCAACAGTCGTCCTACGGCAGGTGACATTGTCGCTACTCAACGAAAAATGTGGCCAGAGGACCCACATTTACACCGATGGATCGGTCTCGGCTGACAGCTCCACAGGTGCTGTTGTCATCCCGGCGTACCAGGTCAATATAAAGCTCAAACTGTCGCATAGGGCAACATCCACAGCAGCGGAGCTTGCCGCCTTACGTGCTGCTATACTTTATATCGCGGAAGCCCGACCTCAAAAGTGGGCTGTGTTCTGCGACTCCAAGGCATCTCTTCAGAGCTTGCAATCAGCTTTATGACAGAGGGAGCATCAACAACTAGTGAATGAAATAAGAGAAGTGATTCACGAAGTTTGATCAAAAGGACATGACTTGGTGTTCCAGTGGTTACCGGGACATTGTGGTAATGTCGGTAATGACCTTGCTGATAATGCGGCCCGATCCGCCCACGCGGACGCCCAGACAACCCCAATTCCATTGTCGGGAACCGACGCTGCAAGGGGCCTTCACTCGTTCGCTAACACCATGTCGGAAACTTGGCTGAGTGACCCCAGTATCAGGAACCGCCGCCTACACCAATTGGACCCATCGAGAAAACTTAAAGTTCTATCGGACCTCTCCCGCCAGGATGCAACTTTACTGTGCCGCCTGTGGTTAGGAGTAGCTTTTAAAAATGCGTACTCTTTTCGCATAGGAATGGCGGATAGCTCCCGATGTGAATCGTGCGACACTGACGAGACAATAGAAAATCTACTGTGTTCATGTGAACGTTTCGCGAGCGAAGGCAACTTGCTACGCGATACGTTAGTGACACTAGACAGTAGACCTTTTTCCGAAGAGAAGATACTTGGCTCATGGCTCTACGCGTCGCTGGCCAGCAAAGCGACGTGGGCATTGCTAAGTTTTCTAAAGACGACCGGACTATGCGACCGCTTATAAGCGTGCAATGGACAAGGTCACATCTACACACACGTTGCCCTTCACTTCTCTCTCTCTTCTCCTTTAATCCCCTCACCCCTTCCCCCAGTGCAGGGTAGCAAACCAGACGTGCGTCTGGTTGACCTCCCTGCCTTTCATTTCTTCCCTTCCTCCTCCTCCTCCTTGGGAATATACCTTTTTCAAACAACAAATTCATTATGTAAACAAGGATTGGTGCTATTAGACCAGTGACATGTTTGAATGGTTCCGCTTTTATTCAGTCGTATCCTGCTGAAAAATCATCTGACAGTTTTCCAAGCAGTACCAGTTTTTCTTGCGTAGTAGCCGTCTGAAAAATTGTGTTTTATCAGGAATTAATGGTCTGCGATGACAATTGCCAATCTACAATAATGCTAACGTGTTTTCTCTAACTCATGAAATAGTCATTCAATGTGTCAACCGAATGTCTTTCGAAGGACACTCACTATTTATACACTGGAGCGTAAATAAAGGATAAAGCCTTGTACGCTTCTGTACAGTGCCTATGATTGAAATATCACACTTTTTGGACGTCGATGCCTTGTGGCGCTAACAAGGTACCCCACCAGTCATTTCAATCGATAGTATTCTTCTAATCAGGTAGCCTGAACTTATCATTTTGTGTGGTGCTGAGAAACTACCAATTCAAGCTGACGCTATGCGGTGAGTGATGAAAACACGTCATTGCTCTCGTGCCAAGTTACTTGCGTTTCGCTGCTTTCTAGAATTGGAAAAAAAAATGCTCCTTACCTTTTCATCCACTATTTTATGTTATTAGGCTAGCCGTAGATGTAATGAGTAGTACGTATCTATGAGTCCCGACTGAGGGCAACTACAATGTCTATTACCCAGAGTTTTAATTACTACTCTTAAACGCCAACAAAATAGGCCACCACTTTAACAGCAGCAACAGTCTATTCATTAGTAGCAAGAAACGTTTCGTATTTGCTTTTCACGAACGGCACTCACAAGCGACATATACGCTCAGCGTAACCTTCACATAGAAGAGGCCAATGCGTTCGCAATACAGGAGCGCTTCACTCGTCAGTTCACAGGAAACGTCAACGTAGGAGTGAGAATACTCGAAATCTGCAAAACTCCGACATAGCGGACACTTTGAAGCCAACAATCTGACGACTGAGTGAGACAGGAAGAAGTGAGGAGCGAATACATGCGTGAGAAGGAAGGTCATACAGGACACTAAGTCGACATAAGTTCGCAAGATCATAGGTTCAAATCCGTGGCGGGTGTTCTCACTTTTTTGATGGAAATATGGACTTCCAAACAGTGAGCAAAGGCCAGGCGAACTGCGAGTCTTGTGAACTTGACAAATGACAGGCTATTAGTGGTATTATATAGGGCTGAGAAAGTGCAACATAATCCTTTAAATAAAGATAGTTCCGCAGCGTATAATGCAATGAGAGAAAATTCGGATCCCAGTTTTATATTTACTTAAAACGCCTAATAAAGGAATCGTTAAAACTGAAAAAAGATGAGAAAAAGAGAAAAAGAAGAGGTCAGGTTTGCGGTCTCACCGGCTGGTAATGTTCTTCCTCACCAAATCAGGCTGCCCCCCCCCCCACCTGGTGCAGTACTTCACCAGTACCTCCCTTATGAACGTACCAATTAACTCTTGGACCTCAGTTTCTAGCGGCTGCCAAGCAATAGTCCAAGGCGGCTGTCAGGTTTGCGACGGAACGTACAGTGAATTTGTCTTGAAAGTGGTGTAACAGTAAGATTTTTATTAAAAGCGGTGTCGATTTTGGCTACAAATATTTCACTATGAGCAGGAGCAATGAAACCACCAATACAAACGCCTTGCTTTTGCAAGTGTGGAACAGCATTTTATTCAATGACAATAAACTTTAGATATCTAACAGCCAACAACGGTGATTCTCCGCAATAAATGACTTAGGGACTCCTTGTGGGTGGGCGAATGTTGAGGGAGCCTTTGAGAGAAGACTAGGGTAGTCAAGGGTCACAAATTAACACTGTAAGCAGCTTGGTAAAGATGCCTTTTCTTTCTCCCTGGCAAAGAATAGTTAAACGGAAGTGCCACGCCAAGTTGATTTCAATTGCTTGGGAATATTTTGCGTGGTCTGGCGACACATTCAGTCATGTTTACACTTCAGCTAGGCAAGCCTAGAAGTAAACACGTCGTAGAAAACTGACACTAAAGCTTTGCAACCATCACGTGAAAAATGGAAAGTGTAAAGTGGGTCCACCACCTTAAATAATACTGTGAGATAACATATACTAAATATAAAACGGGCTACTACTAAGGAATCATTGTGCCTGCAAAATGAATGGGTTTTGCTGACCGTCATTTGAGAATCACTGACCTAGTAGTTGAAACCTGCAAACTGGAATGCCACCAGCATTCTGGGAGGATGCAGAAATTTTCAATAAACACTTTAACGCGTTTTGTGTGACTCTAGTGGAGTAAAGAATAGTGCCAATCCTTACCATGAATGGAAAATTCAAATAAGCTAGCCTAGACACAAAGAAGACGAAATCCGAAGCACGTGTACATTATTTCATATTAAAACAGTGTTTACCTTTTAGAATATTTAGTTTGTGTTTTTACAATGATGCTTTCTCTGAAATTAGCACATGTACAAAGAATTTAGACCTAGTATGGCTCATGTGGCTCTTGTGTGGTAGCGTTTGACAACGCGGCGCATGAACTATTTTTCAGCCGCATAGCGAGCCAATACATGGATGAGCGAGCCTACAATTACGTAAGAAACGCTCAAACGAGTAGGAAAACAAGACTCAGCATAGAAAGTCTTTTGATCTCCAAGAATCTGATCTCCAGGAATTTGGCTGCAGAGGCACCTTGCAGGGCTCCGAAAAATTGTTACGACATTGATTGGTGGATTAAGTACAAGATGCATTTACAGAGGAAAAACATAGACAAGATTCACAATGGCGCATCGACACGCTCGCGCACCTGTACCCTGCCTGTGATCTTCGTCTTTTTTTACTTCATCACCATAACAAGACTCCCGGGCGTTAGAGCGCCGTCTAGGCGTGAGTCTCGAAACGTGCGAGGGAAATAGAGCTTCGTGCGCGAAACATGCACAATGTCAACAGATGACAAACTTGGTGACATATCTGAGTGCAATGGCGCTGTCTCATAGTTCACGTCGCTAACTTGACGTAAAACTAGGTAGGGTCCAGCGTAGCGGGACGACAGTTTTTTGGAGAGACGTATACACCGGTCACACGGTGACCAGAGTAGCACGCGGTTACCTGGAACAAACATTATAACACGATACCGGTTGTCATAGCTGGCTTTTTGTATATGCTGTGAACTGGCGAGACAAGAGTGGGACACTTGAGGAGTAATGTGAGCAGGATGAATGACTTCACGAGCGTAAGCGTTAGCAGATAGCACGCCGGCAATGTGGTATCAAAAATCATTATCGTGTCACGACCATACAAAAGACAAAAAAAGTGAGAATAGTGCGGAGTCATGTCGATATGAAGTTTATGCAAGAGCCACCTAGGCCAATGTGGTGTCCCTGTCTCCATAATCTTGAGAGACGTATATTGAAAGCATCTCTGTCAGCGTGCGATTGAGACATTCTGTTAGGCCATTAGTTTGTTGGTGGTAGGCGGTTGATAGCTTATACTAGGTGGCACATGATCGAAGGAGGTTGTCGAGAACTCTGAACAAGAAACAGCGGCTGGGGTCCGTGAGCAGCTGTCGGGGTGCACCATGATGTAGGATGACGTCAAGAAGTAGAAAATCTAAGACGCCAGTGGCTAAACTGGTTCGCATGGCCTTTTTAGCCTTTGTTAACACGTAACGGGTCGCATGATCTGTGGCGACGGTGATACATTCATTTCCCAGTGTCGCAGTCAGAAAAGGGCCAAGAAGGTCGAGTACAGTGCGAAGGAATTGTTCACAGGAGATTTAGATTGGGTAAAAACATTCAGGTGGCCGAAAATAAGGTTCTTTTGGCGTTGGCATAGGTCCCAAGTAGCAACATAGCGACGCACGCAGCGGTACAGACCAGGCCAGAAGGACCGATGCCGCATGCAGTCGTATGTGCGGGAAACGGCGAGGTGGCGAGGTGTCCCGCCGTTGGTGCGTTGTGGAGTGGTTCAATTATGGCAGGCCGTAGATGACGATGAACGACGAACAGAAGCTCAGGGCCTTCAGTGCTGATGTTGCTGCGGTATAGCATGCCGTAATGCCGCACGAACATACGGAATTCAGCGTCTCGTACGACGTTCAGATTGGATGTCGTCAATGTTAGTGCGCTCTAGCTCATCCCAACGTTGTTCAGTGCGTATATCACTGATGTCAGTAAACGCCATTAAGAAGCTGTTCAGGTCAGGTGCAACGGGATCAATAGGAATCACTGGATGATGATACAGTCTGAGTCCTTATGTACATGGCCAGACTTGTAGCCGACATTAAGCGAAAATTCCTGGAGTTTCATAGCCCAGCATCCAAGACGTCTAGTCGGGTCCTTCAGAGAAGTCAGCCAGCAGAGGGCGTGGTGGTTCATAACAACGGAGAATATGCGACCATTTAAATATGGCCTGAACTTGGCGACGATTCAAACTAAAGCTAAACACTCTCTCTCGGTGAAGGAATAATTTCTCTCAGGAGGAGAAAGCAGGTGACTGGCGTAAGCTATCACACACTGTCGGTCGTGGTGCCACTCACCGAGGACTGCGCCAAAAGTGTGACCACTGCCGTCAGTGGGAACTTCTGTGGAAGCGGACCGACTGTAGTGGGCAAGTTATGGCGGCTCAGTTAGGTAGCCGATGAGAGTGGTGAACGCTTGAGCCTTCCCAGTGCCCCTTGAGAAAGTGTTATCCTTCATCAATAGATCTGCGTGTGGCCTAGCAGCGTCGGAAAAGATTTCCCCGAAGCAACTAAAGACCACAAGCCGATGAAGCTCCGGAAGTCAGAGGTAGAACAGGGAAGCGAAAAGCTGTGGACGGCGTGGATATTTTAGGGATCTGGTTTGACGCCATCAGCGTTTACAAGATGGCCCAGCACGGTAATATTACGGCGGCCAAATTGACATTTCATAGAATACAGTTGAAGCCCAGCTGTTGTGACGAGCAGCGAAACGGGTAAGGTGGCTGTCGAAAGTAGATGAAAGGACTATTACATCGTCGAGGTAACATAGATGAGTAGATTACTTATAACCGCGCTGTAGAAAGTCCTTGATCTGTTGGAATGTTGCAGGGGCATTGCATTAGCCCAAAAGGCATGACCGTAAACTGGTAAGAACCATCAGGTGTAATGAAGGCTGCATGCTCGTGGTTCATTTCATCGACAGAAATCAGCCAGTAGCTGGGCCGGAGATCAATAGACGAGAAGTATGCAGCTACCTGCCAGCAGTCCGACGCGTCATGGATGCGTGAAAGCGAATATATGTTTTTTCACGTGATCTTGTTGAGGTGGCGATAGTCAACGCAGAAACGCCAGTTACCGTCTTCTTTCTTCACAAGGGCGACAGTGGAGGTCTTATTACAATTTGATGGCTCTATGAAGTCTTTCCTGAGCATTTTGTTGACTTCCGTTTGGATAACGCTGCGCTCAGTGTGGGAGACACCATAGGGGCGTCGGTGATAGAACTGGCGTCACTAGTGTTTATACAGTTCTTAACTACGGATGTTTGCCCTAGATGTCCGTCATAAAACATAAAAAATTCAGTATATGACGCGAGAAGACGACGGATGCTGTTGGCTTTTGCGGGATAGGTCAGGGCTATCATCTTCGGGAAACGATCCTGCAGAGAACAGTTAGTGTTAGCTACAGGAGATTGACGTAGTCACTCTAGGTGGTGAGAATGCTATTTCGAAGTCATCAGCATTAGATTTCTTGGCGAAGAACATGCCAAGAGGTATCACTTGAGGGTACAAGCTGAAATTGAGAAGTGGCAGCGAGGTGCAGTTGTCAGTGACAGTCACAAGCGTATGGGAAACGGGAAGTTTGCGGCTCAAAGTGACGCCGCTAAAGAGAAGAAAGACATAATGACCATCGGGAACCTAAGGCGCTGTGCGGTCAAAACGACGTAGGTGGCTGCCCGAGGTGACAGGCGCCCCTCCTGAAGCGAGCACAGGCGCCGCGGAGCAGTATGGGGAGCAGCAACTATCTGAGGCTACTCTAGCTGAAGGACGCCGGTAGCACAATCGGTAAGAGTAGAGCCATTCGACAATAAGTCTAGGCCTAGCATAACGTCATACAGGCAGTGATCAGTCATGGCAAAAAAAAAAACAGAAGTAGTGTGGTAGACTATACTTAAGTGGGCAGCACACAGACCAAGAATCATTGGCGAGCCGCCATTAGCCTCACGGAGCATTTCTGCAGCCGCTGGTGTCAGAACTTTCCTTGAACGTGTGCGCAGGCGTGACTCATCACCAATATGCTTGTGCTAGTGTGGAAAAGTGCTTTTACAGGCACGCCGTCCACTTTCCCGTCTATTGCACTTTGTCTGGAGGGAATGAAGAGATTATTTACCGAGGAAGTCGTCAAAGCAGCACCGATTCTGGGGGCTGCATTTCTCAGTTTTCGGGGATGGCCGGACGCCACGCAGGACAGGAGGTGCTGTGGCTGCGGTGAACGGGACGATGGGGCACGCATTTGCGGCGAACGAGAAGGGTGCCCACGTGGTGAAGGTGAGCGGCTGTACCAGATGCTCAAAGAATTGTCTATGGCGTTGAACTCACGGGCAGGTGAAAAGGTGTGAACGGTACCGTCGAAGCGGGTCATATTGGTCGTTGCGCGTGGTACCGAGGACCATCTGTTGCGGCAGTAATGAGAAATATGTCCGACGCAGTGGCAGTTCAAAGATATAAGGAGGTTATATACAGTTAGCCACTAAACAGGGTTGTGAGTAAGTGTAGAAAACCGTCGGTCGGAGGACTACATTGCAAAAAGCGCTCATGGACACTGCGCGCTTTCACAGGGCACACGGAATGCACTCCGATGTTTTAAAGCCCTTGGCGCACGATGACTTGAACAAGAGGAACGGCAAGAGGAGTGACATCGGTGCTGCGCAAATAGAAAAATGAGAGTGCCATTGCTTTCAGTTGAGGACGAACAATGTGTGCCAGGTCTTCCAGCGGCGATGGACTTAGTGGTGCAGACTGGGTTTGCAAGGCGACGTTGCAGTGGGGTTTAGAAGTCTGTCGAATGGTTGCGGAATACGGTGATGTTTCAGTTGCTCGAATTGACGGCACTCTTTGATGATCGCGTCTATGATGGAACATCCCTACACATCAGGAGATTGAATGAGTCATCGGCAATCCTACTAAGCACATGCCGGATCTTGTCCCCCTCTGTCATGTCACTGTCGGGTTTTTGGTAGAGGGCCAGCACATCTTGAATGTATGAGAGGTATGATTCCGTGGGGGATTGGGCATGACAGGCCCATTTCTTTTAGGTGACCATCTTAGGACTGGAGGGTTCGTTAAATACCTCCAACATATTTTATTTAAAATGTTTCCAGCTTGTGAGCTCTTCTTCGCTGTCAAATACCTTGACCATGTCTCTCAATTAAAACAGCACATTAGTCAACTGAAGCGTGGGATCCCATCTGTGCAGCCAGTTGCGACCTAGGAAAGAAGACGAAAACGAAGCGAAGAAGCTGACCCAATACGCATGTGCTCTTCTTCAAATCTTCTGCCGCCAATAAAGCGATCATAGTGCCCAGTACACTCCGAGTTTTTATCGCCGTGTGCTATAGGATCGGTGATGTCGTGCCACAGCATATGGTGCCAAAAGCCGGAATTCATGGCTAATGCGCGACACGAATGGCAGCATCGACAACAACGATGTCTTCGATCAATGAACTTCGGTGCTTGGTCAGCCATGTCGGTGGCCGCGCCCAGCAACGTCAACGAGTGGACGCAAATCCAAGGCTTTCTGTGAGTACACTGCAGCAATGGATCGTTTGAAACAGAACAGATCATTGGTACGTGGTCAGAGTATCAAGATAATAAATGAAGTACCCGCTATATTGCAAGCGACATCGCCGATAGAGCGACACTCGTCGCATTCAAGTAGCGCCTGACATCCCACAATGAGAGGCCGAAGATTTTCGAAGAAATAGAAGAGCACTTCACCACTGAAGAGCTCGCATCTCGATACGCCGCAGCAGCACACTGCGAAGATCAAGCAGTAGGGATACTTGCACGTCTTCAGAGCTGAATCGAGCACATCAACCATGTGCAAAGAGCCGTCGACGCTGGAAATTCCGCAAGTACCGTCCATGTTCCTGCAAACGTTGACAATGTGAACGTCGTACCTCGCCTTCCTTGATTTGAGATCAAGCCATTTAGTAAGAACATACGTGAGTGGACCTCTTTCGGGGTGGAGGATAGTTTGAGAGTACCATGCATTCGAAATCGACACTCAGTGAGACAGACAAGTTATATTACCTTCGGAATTACTTCAAGAAGGAAGATGCTGCAGCAATCACTCAATTTGAGACTACGAGTGCATGCTATGAAAAAGCTGTGCAGCTACTCAAAGAAAAAAAAGACAGATATGGAGAAAAACGGCAAATAGCACAACATTATCAAGGCATTCTATGCTTGAGACTGTCATCTGAGGTAAAACAGCTGCGCAATCTATACGACCAAGTTCAGATAAACATGCGTGGTCTCGGCGCGCTCGGAGTGCCAACAAGTAGCTTTTCTTTGATGCTCTATGCTGTAGTACTAAAAGCCCTGCTTCAAGAGATCGCCATTTCTTTTCACCACCAGCGTCATAGAATGAATTCATGTTCCGAATATCGGTTGCTACAAAAGAAGGATCAGCGTCATCGTGTCAAGAACTCGAGGGCTTGCTACAGTTTACCTGCATCGAATTTGAAAGCCGAGAGTGATGGAGGGACACAGGACTCGTGAGAACGCACTTACCACAGCAAGCATGGTCTATCAGCATCTGTGCTCTATACCTCGCATACGGGAAATACAAGAAAAAAAATTTGCCGACCCTTAAGCTTTTGAGAGTTGAGCGCGATAGCGAAATTTGGCTCCTAGAGCACACTTCAACCGCTAAGTGCATACATACTTAGTATTATGTTTTCTTACATACGCACGCACGCACTCAAACACGCACACAGTAAACTGGACCAGCTCACGCTAATTACACCAAATGGGCTCGTTTTAGTTGTGGCACCTGTCGAACAAAATGCGTTAAAACGCTGAAACACTTTTTCAAGTAAACAAGGAATGATTTCACTGGAAGAGCTTATTGCCTCACGAATTCAATGCCGAAAAAATTTTACGAATCCGTCCAGTGAGAGTGGAGTTACAAAGCTTTGTCGCATGCTGCAATAGCTTTATCTCTTCTGTTGGAGGCGGCACTCTCCAGCGACAAGCTGCCCGACCAGCTGAAGATGCCACCCGGGTCCAATGACTTCGAGCCTTCACCTGAGGCACCGCCATTAGAATCGATGGAGATCAGGAGGAGACAAGGGTAATCCCCTCTTCCCCTACTTCGCCCATTGAAAACTCTCGGACAGTAAATAAACTTTACTCATTCATAAATTTATTCTCTCGTCCCGACTAAAGCGCTAGAAGCTAAACAGGGCAGGGCAAATAAACTACCGGGCCTCGTTACGTTGAGCACTTTTTTTCTTCGAACGTGCGGCTTTTCAGTGTGATTGCGTGCGCACGCGTGGACAAGTAACGGCCTCCCGCGGCTATCTCGGAAACAGGATTTTTTGGTTACAGACGCAGAAATGATTTTTCTCTCACAACCAACGGGGCCGACGCCAGCGGTGTGTTTTCTCTGACACGAGCTCTGTAAGGCTATCGTGTTAATATGGTGAGCACTTCTGCAAATCCATCAGACATGAAACATAGTGTGGTGAAACATTCCTTTGAAGTGTGTTAGTGATCGTTGACGAGTGCTCGCGTGTGGTGTGCGGGGCCGATTTGAAGTGTGCAGGTATCACCATGATAATGATTATTGCGGATTGTGTGGAAGTAGAATAAACGTAGTGATTCGCGCTTCGCGCGCGGAAATCAAGCGAAGTTTTCGAGCGAAGGGGACCTCTTGGCGAGAGGCAGCGAAAACACTTCGGGTGGTTGAGCAACGGGCCAGGTACAGACGCCTTGATCTGACTCTGCTGGTGCGGGGTCAATCCCGTCTTCCACGATCCCGAGGACTACTAGGCTGGGCTTTGCCCCACTTCTCCCAGGCTGCGGTTCTCCAGCGACGTTCCTGGCGAGTGACTGAAGTTGCCCTTGTCGCCGTTCGTGGAGCCGTGTTTGGGTGGGACTGTTCAAGCCAGCCTTTGTAGCAATGTTCCTGTTGAGGTCCCCCGTGTTGTACCAGGCGCCGACACAGCTGCACTGGGTTTCTCCCGTGCCTGTATCAGCTGAGGTGGGCCACGCATCGGTCTTGACCCAGATGAGGCAACACACCTTCATCCTCGCGCCGAGCCCATGTGGCTCTTTTCCGGCCCGCTGAGTTTTGGACAACACGGCGTGCACTGCCGACTTGGCTCCGTGCACTATTGCAACCCGCTTCTTCTTGAAGGTATGCTCGACGACAGCTCGAAGCTTCGCTCTTCGGCAACCCCACGACTTAACCACCGATATCAACTGGAATGGTGTGAGTGTGGAACACGTTCATGTTGGTTACTTGTATGTGTATGTATATATTGTGGGCATTCATTAGGCCGATCTACTTTATTCACACATGTTGATCATCATGGGTGGTCATCGTCTTCATCTTGTGTGAGAACTTGGCTTGCTTAAGTTCTGTGCCTCGGGTATGGTCGCTTCATCGGGTCTTCTGGGCTTAATAAAGGTTGCATTGACCACTGCAACACAAGTGAAGGAGTGTGCTTAGTTATCTTGCGTCCTTTCTCAGCCTGCTCTACTTCCTGGAGCTCCGCTCAGGTCGTCGTCTGTGCCAGGTATCTGATAACATGCCTCAAGAAGGGCTAACCAGCACTCCGGCATCTACCTCGACGGCCCCGGCTACCGCTGCTTATCCACAGCGGATTATTACTGCGCACCTGAGTGATCCGTTCATGTTCGCCGGACTTCGAGGTTAAGATGTAGATTGGTTGGACCAGTTAGATTGACCAAGTTTCACTAACTGGGATGATCCTGCCAACCTTCGCCGTTTTTCTTTCTATCTGACAGGCCTAGCGAAAACGAGGTTTTTCAGTCATAAAATGGACATCACAGACTGAACACATTTCAAGCAACAGCGTCGCCAAATCTTGGCTGCCCGGTAGTTCGTTAAGCCCTCGCGAAGAAGACACTGGACGCTCGGAAGCAACAACGCGGCGAGTCTTAGACCTCGTACTTAGTGAGTGTGCTTGCTCTCTGTCACCATTTCAGCCCGTTCATGTCCGAATTAGAGAGGGTTCACCATCTATTGAAAGCATTCGGCAAGCCACGTTGAATTCATTGGTCATACGAAACCCGATCACAGTCGCTGACGTTGTTGTCACGTGCAAACGCCGAGAAGAACTTCAGTCCCATCAGTTACCGCCGGACAGCCCTGAAAACACCACCACGACTGATTCCTCATTGAGTGATATGATACGGGCGATTATATGGAAATAACTGCAATCTTTCGACCTCTCAGTGATCCCCAATCTACCTCCACCTCCAACACTCTTGCGCGACCTTATCAAAGAGGAGTTGGCGTCCTTGATAGGGCCGGCGTATGCGGAATCTTTGGCACCTCGTCTCCAGCCGACGTACGCACAAGTCCTCACTGGTTAAGCAGCCGTCGTACAACCAATGCCTGCACAGGCGATGCCTGTCCCCCCTGCTTCAATGACACCGAGTGCACGTAGCCAGCCCTTTCACCCACCATGGTGGCCACGTCGTCCAATCTGCTATTACCGCGCATATCGTGGCCCCATTGCACGCTTCTGTCGTAAGCGACAGCAGGACGAGCGTCGTGGATTCAACCCCTATGAACGGGATTATGTGTCGGACAAGCGGGGCCACCTTCCAACGCCATCCTTATGCACCGCCGCTACGTCGCTCCCCATCGCCGACTGCTACATCCGAGACAACGCCTCCTTACCACTCTACTAGACGCCGCTCACCATCACCCTTCCACCATTCTACGTCTCCATTGTGACCTGTCTCGCAATTCACCAACCAACGCCCGGAAAACTAGCCTCTGGAGCTTTTGGAGGAAAATCTGCATCGAACAAAAAGACAGAACTTCCTCCAGCGCGTACATATAATACGACATCTGTTTTAATAGGTGTGCACGTGGACGCTTTAATAGACACTGGTGCTTGTTTGTCTGTGATTGATCGTTCCTTGTGCTTACGTCTGCGAAAAGTCACCACCCCTTATGATGGATCTACGTGGCTCGCTGCTGAAGGGCACGTCATTAGGTCTGCCGCTATGTGCACTGCTCGTGTTTTCATTGCCGTTCTTACCTATTTTGTACAATTCTTCGTTTGGAGTTCGTGTTTCTACCATATTAGGATGGAATTTTCTGTCGAAGACGAAAGCTTCCATCTGCTGTCGAGAAAATGTTGTTCTTATGATAGGAACTGACTATTCCCTTTATGCGGATGACAAGCTCGTTCGCTTTCTCGCTGCGGAAGATATCGAGCTACCACCTCGTCAAATAGCCATTGTATCTTTCCTAAAAGTAGTGTATACGAGTTTTATAAAATTTTTGCTTGTATACAATACGCGAGCACGCTTGTTTACGATTTTTATTTAAAATATTTGAGTGTTTTAAACGTTTATATATTATGTGGTTCTTTAAAGTGCTCTGATGGTAAGATTGAGAACATTTCAAGATGTCTGCGCTTTTATGGTTGTAGCTATTCCTGCCCAGCTTTTTCTCTAGAGTCTGTATATTAACTCAATGGCAGACCGGGCACATAACAGACCCGGGAGGTCAAGAGACGGGAGGAACTGCGTACCGATGATACCATAGCTTTTTTCGCCGTGATAAATCGCGAACGCAATTTCAAGCACCAGTAGCGGGCGGATTTTGCAAACCGGATCGGAACCGGAACTCGTGATGTGAAGCGCTTGCAACAACGCGGCGTCAATAGGGAGCTTTAGAATAGGGCACCGCAAGTCCTTGCGGTGCGGTCGCTGCCACTGTTCAGATACGTCGCAACGCAAGCCGCTGTTTGCGTTCGCGGCCAGCCCGCAGAAAGTTTGAATGAGCAGGTGGTGCGTGTGGCTCGCATGTGGTCCACAAACATTGGTTTCGAGGCTACGGTGTCGCTGCGATCATGCTTTGCCGTTTGCAGGAGGGCAAACGCTATTTTTAACTTCATATGGTACCCACTATGTACGCAATGCCCGCAGCACTGTAAACGTTATTCTAGAACTATCTATTGTGATGATTGCGGGAGCGCATTTGCCGAACTAAACGTTCGCTTTGGGAGGGAGCTTCTCCAGAGGCAGATTGGATTTGGCTGCGAAGTCTGTGACCACCTGTGCTTCAAGAACGACCACTATGATTAGCGCATTTCGAAAGCCATTTGCCCGCTCTTCACACTCCTCCATGACCATTAGAGTGAGAGGCCCAATGTGCTGCAATTGAAATAAACACTGTGGTAAACCCAAGCCAAACGTGTGTCTAACCTTATCAAAAAGCACGAAAATGTAACCAATATTTGTGAAAGGCTTCAGTGCCACGTCGGGTAGAACCCACTGCTAAACACAGGGGCCGCACGTTTCAGCTTTCGCTGGTTATCCATTTGTGAGGAGTGCTTTGGCGGTTATTTTCTCTGATGGTGGGGAGTGGGGGGGGGGTGTACTTAGAATCAAGCGAGTAGCGAGGTCGTGCCTGCGTCCACGCTGACAACGATAAGCACGTTTTCTTCTTTTTTATGCATCGTTCTTACAACTGATCCAGCTGTGCAACGCGGTGTATAGGAGTACTTATGCAATGTTTCTAAGATGCGATAGCCATCACTGCATCGCCAACTGACGCTTCAATAACATTACGTTCAATTTAGAAAGCAGCTGCGAGACCTAGCGTGGCTCTTTTGTAGAATGTTTAGTTGCCACGCAAAAAGCTCTGGTTCAATTCCTGTAGGCACATTGACAATTTTTCTGTACATTCGTCGAGTCAACGCAGCTGGTGTTAGTTTTTCGCCCATACGTGTTCTCTCCATTTCTGTTGGAAACAATATTATTGACAACTGACGGACAATTATAACTAGGAAAGTATAGCAGACGTTCATGAAAGTAATTGTAAAGTAGTTGCGAATAAAGAAAAGTGGACGAAAATAACATGCCGTGGGTAGGGATCAAACCTGCGAGGTTTGAACAACGTTTCCAATGTTGCACCAATTGAACTATCCCACCACGGCGGCTATCCCAATGTTGACTTTATGGGGTATGTATGTGTATATACACGTAACGTCGGAGCGTCACTTTGCGCCACCTGCTGCCAATACGCCAAATGTTGGACACTCTTCTATTGCCTGTTGCCGTCCTGTAGCACGTGATGTTATTACTAGCTCGCAGTTGACCAATAATGCCTCACATAACATCCTCGCCATGAATGAAGAAAAGACGTATACGAAGAAGGTATATAAGTGGCGGAAACACGATAATAAAATACCTGAATAGTCGACAAAAGTAAATGACACATTCAAAATGATAATCACGACATGCCTGTCATGTAAAACATTTCTAGATGCTACGCCCACAGCATGCTCACAGATGTGTCGATAGCTTCGTATGTACCATATTCGGAATTACGTGACGTGACTGAGTGACGAAAATAAATTCCAGAAACAAACATAATTGCGACATGGAAGTCATGTGCGGCATAATTTACGCCCTGCTCGTAACGTTGTGTTCATTTTAAACTGGTATACCAACCTTCCTTATTCGTGCTTCGCATATCATCAATTCCCATGGTACGTCGGATCAGCCAATTTTTCATTATTAGGTATTTGTAGGTACCTATAGAAATTCAGGCCAAAAGGCAATAAATTAGACCATCTTTTGCAAATGAAAATCATGTCTAGATGCGCAGCAACGTGTGCTAACTCTTTCACAGGTGGCGACGTTGACGCTGTCACCCACCACGGCGTTCCTCAGGAGGGAAATTCGGGGAGGCGCAAAGCATGCAGTTGGGACATGCCAACTTCGTGCACATGCCAATTGCTGCAAATGAGCCATTAGAGACAGAAGACTCTGATGGGACGCAGCTGCGTTCAATGGCAGTCTTTAGTTAACGACCACGCTGTGACTTTTAGATGCGGAGCATCTAATACTCGAGGCTTGTAGTGCGGTGCCGTCCGCAAGCTTCCTCCTTCTTCTTCCACCATCTGTGCATCCCTTCCTCCTCTACACACCGCGCGTGCTTCACTCCTCCACCATCTGTGCACCCTTCCTCCTCTACACACCGCGTGCGCTTCTCCTTTTCACGAACATTCGCTAGCTGTATAATGTAGCGCGCATGCGCCGTCACGCTTCGAGAACATCGGCAGCTGACGCGCGCGCATGCGCCGGCGCGCTTCGAGAACATCGGCAGCTGACGCGCGCACATGCGCCATTGGGCTTCTCCCCCTTCTCAAACATTTGACAGCTGACGCGCGCATGCACCGTCACCCACCGTCTGTGCCGCGCGCGCTTCTCCCCTTCGAGAACATTCTACAATTCTCCTGATTCTCCAGTGGACGCGCATGCGCCATCGCGCTTCGAGAACATTCAACAGCTGACAGTGCATGCGCCGTCGCGCTGTATATATACTCAAGGTCGGCGCTCGCTCGCTCAGTTGCCGCTCGTCGGTTGGTTTGTACGGCGCGTCGACGTCCAAGGTCGCGGTGAAATGAATTCCAACGAATCCACAAACACAATGATCGACGTCCCTTCGACCAGCGCCGCCCTTTCGCATACGTGTGTACGTGTTCACTCATTTAACACCCCCTCCTACAACCACGTTAACCAATTTAGCCATCGACCCAAGTAAGTCGCAATTTAACACCCCATTTCACAACCACGTTAACCAATTTAGCCATCGACCCAAGTAAGTCGCACTTTAACACCCCGTTAACCAATTATATGCTCCGCATCCTCCTCAGTGTTCCCCCGAGGGAAGCTGCGGGCAATTTTTTTTGTTGTTCAACAACTCACAGGAGAAGTATCCTGCCAGCACTACGTTGGAGTTCAAAATCATGTGCCTTATATATGAGGTGGCCAGTGAACGGCTGTGCAGCGCGCACATTCAGTTTTTAAATCAAGAGACTTGCTAGTAGATGCTTTCTGCGTCGGCGTTGTGAGTCGAAAGAGGGGGAGCGTTGGAAAGAAGAGAAAGAGAGGGAGGACACGCGCATGCGCAATGGTGGTGTAAACTTCGCGGGTTGGAATGCCGAGAGGAAAGAGGGAGAAGTGAGGGTAGGTTAACAGACGCTCCTTGCGTCGGCATTGCGAGGCGAAAAAGGGGGAGCGTTGGAAAGGAGAGAAAGTGGGAGTAGGTGTGCATTCGCAGCAGTGGTGGTCAGGCTGCACACAGGATTGAGATTGTGTCTAAGCTGCTTCGCAATGAAAACGGTACTTTATAGTCATTCGAAGAACACTGCAAATGCCCTTCTTATACACAATTTTCTGCTCATATAGTAATGTGACGTGATAGAACTGCAAACAAAAAAGTGGGCAGTCGCCTAAAACCCGATCGCAGATTAGATTAGATTTGTGGGGTTTAACGTCCCAAAACCACCATATGATTATGAGAGACGCCGTAGTGGAGGGCTCCGGAAATTTTGACCACCTGGGGTTCTTTAACGTGCACCCAAATCTGAGTACACGGGCCTACAGCATTTCCGCCTCCATCGGAAATGCAGCCGCCGCAGCCGGGATTTGAACCCGCGACCTGCGGGTCAGCAGCCGAGTACCTTAGTCACTAGACCACCGCGGCGGGGCTAAAACCCGATCGCAGAGGAATAGGCCCGTGCGATACGATTTTTTTAGATATTTCTTTTTGCATATTGAATTGTGTCACTTCAAGGTAACTATTTTCAATAAGGCTTTCATATAATATTAAACGTCGCGTTAATGACGGTTTGGCTCTCTCCCTTTTCTGAAAGTGTTTCTTTAGGCCTTTTGTCCTTCAATGTGTAATTGCAGGCGTCTAAACATATAAGATCATCCTTTAACACGTCATGATTTTTCGCTGGAACAAAGAACAATCAATTTAGTCTTCTAGCTACTTGGTATCTATTGTCCAATAACGTTGCTCTCCTGCTTTGTTATCAAAGTCATTATGGACTACCATGGTTGCGCATTGAAACGTTTCAATCCTTTCATATGCCAGAAATATTCAAGGCTGACATTGCCAATTCTGTCCGCTAGCACTCTTACGTCGAAGGCAAATTCACTTCACACATCACTGTTCAGTTCTTCATGGAACTTCTTAGAACGGCAACTACTATAATTGTTTCGTTCATTCAATTAAACTTCTTGTAGCGATGACGCACGTGTGTTGACGTTACTAACGTTTACTACGAAGTCGAACGATTTCACACTAATTTTGATATAACCACAGAAGATGAATGTTGTCACTGCCAACCTACACATCTCCTCGGGGATAATCTGTCGTCTGAGAAACGCCAAACGAATGTTTTTATATTATCAGTGTCTGTAACGCTATTTTCTTCGCAACATGTGAAAATGAGAGAGAGAATTAAACCCGATTTCGTGCTTTCATCTGTGTGCATGTTAAACGAAAGTACCAGTTTACCCGGGCCTGGCAAGGTAGGTTTTATCGTGAGTGGGCGTCAGGCCTGAAGCTCCAGGCTTAGGGCCGGGCCCGGGTTTGAGGTGGCGGGTTAAGTTGAGGCAGGGCTTGAGCTTTGCTCATTTCCCAAAGAGACATTAGAGTGAAATACTGAATATGATTCGATCATGAAGTGTACTTTTAGAACAATACTGTCTCCAAGTGTACCACGATAAGTTTGGTAATGAAAGATGATATAAAGGTCAAGTACAACTCTTCAATTTCGCACGTGCTTTACTACTCTGTAGAAGTTGTGTTAACTGAATTTTCTGTGAATAGAATGGAATAAAAACTCTATTTTCCATGAATAATGATCATGATGAGTGGTTTTTAATGGCACAAGGGCCAATTTATGGCCAAAGAGCACAATTCCAAAAGACTAGAGATATGAACAATGATATGATACGTGGCTGTAAAGGGGCCTTAAAAGTCCTCGCGCTAACGCGGGTGAAAACATGGAAGTAATAAAATCATGACAGTGGCGTGAGATATGTGCGGTGAAAGTTGATGGCAAAACGTCATGATAATAAGACCATAATGGAGATCTAGTCACCACAGCCACGACCACGGTAAAGAGGTTGTGCTACGGATCACCTCGAAATATGGGGTGGAAGCTATGAGCATCTTTTAAAAACGTGAAAAGTGATTGCAGTTTAAAAAGCGGATCCCTACTGATGAGCGTCCCTGGGTGTAGTGAGAGCTGCTGTCGGTAGGGCAGTAAAAAGTGCTTTTTCTTACAGCATACAGAACCGCAAATCGTTCTCCACGTCTCTCACAATATAGTGGATTGGCGGTAGATAGAAGATATGAGTGTGTAGAGTGTGTGTGTCCTGTTCTAAGCCTTGTTGGTGTTACTTCTGTGTGTCGTGATTTTGATAGTGGCGGCCATTTACCTGGTTGGGGCCTAATAGCATGGCGTTTATTGTCTGTGTGTCACGTGCTCTGCCAATAGCCCCTGAGCTTTCGTTTTAGAAACAGTTTCAAGTCAAGCGCAGGGATTGGTATTGATGCATTGGCAGTAGTGTCGTTGGCTGAAGCAGCCAGCTTGTCGGCCGAAACGTTCCCTTGTATCTCACGGTGCCCTGGCACCCAGAAACGACATGCTGTTTCGATGTGTACATTGTGCACAGAAGTGAGTAAAGTGACACCAGCACGGGGTTCCTGTGTTTTTAGGAGTTTTCAAGTCTTTGACCACACTTCGAGAATCTGTGTATATTACCGCCTTTTTTAATTTTATCCGTTTGATGTGTTTTACGACCGCCAGTATTGCTTAAGCTTCTCCTGTGAAAATGCTTGCATCAGGACGACGAACGCCAGCCTCGGAAAAGGATTGGCCTACCGCTGCATATGACACAGAAGAGTTGGACTTTGAGGCATCGGTAAAGAACTCAGGGCATGTGTATTTATGTTGTAGTTCTAGGAAGTATATATGTATGTGTGCAAGTGGTGCGTGCTTTGCGATTTCTACAAAAAATACACCACGGTCTATAAGCTGCCACTGCCATGGTGGCAGATATTTAGAAGGAGCCATAAAACTCTGTTAGAGAAAAGGCACACCTGTTTTTTTCGGCCAGGCTCCTTACACGGAGCGAATAGGGCTACCTCAACGAAGGATGGTTATCGAACACGTCAGAGCAGAACAAATCATTAATTGTGAAATGAGAGGGGTGTTGCTCGTCTGCCTTTACCTTCAGAAAGTACACAAAAGAGACGTAACATCTCTGTAGTTGGAGCGACCATTCATTCGACTCCACATAGAGGCTCACAATGGGACAAGTTCGAAAAGTGCCCGTAGAGAGGCGAATGCCTAAATGGTGGAATGGGTCGAGAATCTTTAAAACTGATGGTGTTGCCGAATGATAGTTTATAGCACCGTAATCTATGCGTGCGCGTACGAGGCTTTTATATAAATTCATGAGACATTTCCTGTCACTACGCCACGTAGTGCGTGACAACACTTTCAAAATATTCATTTTTAAGCAATTGTCTTAAATACTTGATGTGTGGGATGAAGGTTAGTTTAGTGTCTGATATTAGTCCAAGAAACTTTTGCTCCGTCTTCACTGGAAGAGGTTGACCATGCAGGTCAATGTCTGGGTCACGTGGGGGCCCCTCTTTCGGCTGAACAAGACTGAAGTGCTCTTTTGCGCGTTGTGTATAAAACCATTTTCATCTGCCCATCGTGATACCTTGTTCAACCCTAGTTGAACCTGACGTTCGCACATTGAAAAGTTGCACGATTTGAAACCAATCTGTGCATTGTCGACATATATGCAGTAAAAACTATTACGTGGGAGAGACAGGTGCAGGGAATTCATTATAACTATTAAAAACGTACAGTTCAATACACCTCCTTGTGGCACTCCCGTTTCTTGAACAAATATTCGAGATAAGACAGTGCCAACTCGAACACGATATGTCCGGTTAGACAGGTAGCTTTCAATGATTGTCAGCATTCTACCCCACACACCTCAATCTGAAAGGTCTCGCAGTATGCCAAAGCGCCATGTAGTGTCATAAGCCTTTTTCTTATCAAGGAACACAGAAAGAAAAAAAATGCTTATGAATAAAAGCTTCGCAAATGAGTGCCTCGATACGGACAAGGTGGTCGATGGTGGACCGAGTCCCTCGAAACCCACACTGGTATGGGTCAAGTAGTTCATTAGTTTCAAGGAAGTGCATCATGCTCCTGTTGATCATTTTCTCAAGTACCTTGCAAAGATAGCTGGTTAATGCTATTGGCCTGTAGCTAAAAACTGAGGCTGGGTTCTTGCCTTGTTTTAGAATTGAGATAATGATAGCTTCCTTCGAGGCTGAGGGTAGCTTTCCGGAAGACTTTATCTCATTATACAGGGAGAGGAGAGCTTTGGGGTTTCAGTGGGCAGATGTTTCAACATTTCTTATGCCGCACGGTCCAGGCCTGGAGTACATTTATCGCAGCAGGTAAATGAGGCTTGTAGTTAAGCAACACAGAGAGGTTCATTGCATGCCTCATGTGTTGTGCATTCGCACTCTAGTCTATTTTTCTATTCTGGTTTCGTATCGTCGGAACGCTTCACTATAGTATGATGAGCTGAACACCTGTTCAAAGTGCGCTAAGAGAGTGTTAGCCTTGTCTTCCAAGCTCTCCCATTGTGTGTTCGCAAGAAGAAGTGAATGTGCTTTTCGTCCTGCCACCTTACCAACCATGTTCCAGACTCTCGACTAATCTGAGTATGAGTTAATGCCTGATAAAAATTTGCGCCAACTTTCCCTTCTCGCCTGTCGCCACGTCCTCCTTCCTTGCGACTTGATGTTCTTAAAGTTTACAAGATTCTCGGCTGTAGGCAAGTCTCTAAGCAACTCCAATGCCTTATTTTGTTTTTTTCCGCGCATCCAGAAACTTCTTATTTCACCATGGGTCTCGTCGTTTGCCTGATGATCCACATGTTTAGGAAATACATTTCGTTGCTGCATCAACCAAGAACGCTGTAAAGTAGCACACATCATATTGTATGCTTAACGCTGCCATGCCAGTCCAAGTTAATAAAGTCTTTTTGAAACGTTTTCGAATCGGCTTTGTCGGTGAGCCATTTGGGAATCTGTGCAGGACATGTATTTGTTATTGATGTACTGATAACGATAAGAAAGTGGTCACAACTGTATGGATTATTGATGACTTCCCATTTAAGTAGAGGCAGGAGTGATGGGGATGTTATGCTGAGGTATATTGTTGAGTGCGTATCGTTAGCGATGTTTTAATATGTTGGCTCTTTCCGATTCAGGAGGCACGCACTGGAAGATGAAAGAAATTGTTATATCAGGCGACCTCGCACATCACAGCGAGAGTCACCGCAGAGGCTACCATGTGCATTAGAGTCCCCTGAAACAAGGCAGGGTTCTGGAAGTTCGTCTATGGGAAACTAGAATTCATGCCTTTTAAGACGGTGTTGTGGTGGTACGTATAGAGAGCAGGTGGTGACGAGCTTATTTATAAGAACTTCTCGGACAGCCACCACCTCAAGGGATGTTTGTGGTGGTAGATGTGCGCATGCAATCCTTTGATTGACTATAATGGCAACACCACCGGATGGCACAATGGCATCATTCTGGTCCTTTTTAAAGATAATGTAATTGCGTAGAAAGTTGGTGTGTTTTGGTTTCAAGTGTGTTTCTTGCACACACAGCATTTTGGGTGTAGGTTCGTGTAAAGGTTTCTTAGCAGTCCACTCATGTTTAACTGTAGTATACGTGTCATTTTAGTGTTGTTTGGTGCTTTGTGTACAAAAGTGTTGCCTTAGGTTGAAGGGCCTTTTGGGGGCCTTTTATTTCGGGTTCTTGCTTTTTTGGCGCGCCCCAAAGAGTTGCGCCTATCCTTCGGCATATGAGGCACCGGTGGAGTCGTACTTGTATCCATCACCTTTTGTGAGGTGGTGGATGGTGCCTGCTAGACGGACACATTCACGGTGCTTTTGGGCCTCACTGTGCTTGCAGTGGTTTCGGGGTACGGCAGACTGGGGAGTCTGCCAGCCTTGTTTGTTAGGTGGCGGCTCAGTACTGGCTGCTCCAGCCGGGGGCGCTTGTGGTGCACCCGCAGTCTCACTTTCTGCGACTTCTGTGGACACAGAAAGATGCGGCGCGGCACCCCGGCGCATCACATCGGCGAAGAAAGGACTGGAGTGTTGGATTGAGAACCGTTTACGTGCTTCTTGAAAGGAAAGATTGAACTTCACCTTTATTTCAAGAATATGTTTCTCTTTCTTCCAGATTGGGCATGATCTTGAGTAAGCAGCATGGTCTCTTTCACAGTTCGCACAGCATGATGTTGTTGAGGTACACGTATCTGATGCGTGCTCGTTGGATGCACAATTTGCACAATAATGCGCCCTTTGCAACTTTGTAATCCATGTCCAAAGCACTGGCACTTAAAACATCTGCGAGGGTCTGGCACATAGAGCTTGACACGGAGCTTGCAGTAGCCAGTTTCAATTGAATCAGGTAATTCACTGGTACCAAAGGTGATGACTATGTGTTTTTCAGGTGTTTCCTTTTTGTCCCGTCGTACAAGTATTCTTTAGAGCTTGACTACATTCTTGTCTTGTTAGCCTGAATAATTCACTTTCGGACAGTCCAAGCAGGTCTTCTACAGAGACCACACTGCGCACTGTATTCATTGACCTGCGTGGGCTTACTGAGACTGGGACATCCCCGAACGCTACCAGTTTAGTAAGGTGTCGTATTGCAGCTTGTCGCGAACCTCCAAAAGGAGGTCCCTGCTTCCCAACTCCGTAACATGATATCCTGGGCTGATTGCTTTGGATAGTGTTGTCGAGATAAGAAAAGGTGATATTGGTCAGACTGTTTTGTTCTCTTTCTGGCTATGCACGACATGAAACTTGGGGACGGACAGCTTTGGTTTGGAGAAAAAAAGAAACAGTTCTTCGGTGTGCCACCTTTTTGGGCAACGATCAGGGAAAGGGGGAAAAGTGAGCCATACAGATTGTGTACAGTTCGGCGGCGATGATGGCCACCCACCACCGAGCCCAACTAGAGACAGTACAAGACGCCAGTCATGAATCGCCGCTATAACCGAATATAACTATCCAAGGCTGTGTGAGTACGCAGTGTTAACCCTCGCTGCCAGGAAAGTTGGAAGTAAACGGAAGAGAGAAGATGACAGGACAGATAAAAGTGAGGGATAAAGCTGAAGATTAGGGGGAGACAGATAGAAAAAGGCGACTGCCGATTTCTCCTGGGTCTATGGGAAGCTGGGGCCAAAGTGGTGTGTTGCCTCTGCCGGGGGGCCTTAGAAGCCCAATCACCAGCGTCAGCTCAACCCCCGGGTACGCCTTTTCTCCCGACACTGCTCAGCCACGCATGGATGGGCGTGGGAAGAAGTCGAAGCCCCCCCCCCCCTGTTAGCTCGTGTCCATGGTGTCGCTACACACCAAACGCCTGCGTACCCAGACGCCCCTGCGAGAAATTTTCCGTGAATATTGTTACGGGTAACTTTTTTATTAAATTAAATACAATGCACCGTGCTCTGCGAACAATATGGTGACAGTTCATCAACAACCAGCCACCAACGTCGTCTTTCTTTTTCTTGCAGCCAGGCTGTGCTGGCCGTTGTGTATCATAACCCTCCGGCGGTAGAAGCACCGTCTCGGTGCTTGACCAAATCGAATGCGGTAGAAAGAGGGTGATAAGGCTTGAGTCGAGCTATGTGCACGATGTCACTCAAAGGTGACGATGATGACGTTGAATCGGCTGGAACAATCTCGTATGTAACGTCAGTCACCTGTCGAACGACGCGGTATGGTGCAGTGTAGCGTGAAAGCAGTTTTTCAGAAAGCTCTACACGCCGAGTGGGGGACCAGAGGAGGACAAGGGAACCCGGTGAAAAGTGCACGTTTCGATGATGGGAATCGTAGAGCTGTCTTTGGTGCTCCTGTGAGGCCTGCAGGCGGCTGCGGGTGAGTTGGCGTGCGTGGTCGGCTCGCGCGATGGCTTCGCCGGCATACTCAGTGACCGAGGGCAGCAAGGTGTCAAATGGTAGGGTGGGTTCTCGGTCGTATAAAAGATAGAATGGTGAATAGGCGGCAGTGTCGTGACGTGACGAATTATATGCGAACGTCACAAATGGCAGATGAACGTCCCAGTCTTGGTGGTCGGCCGCTACGCATTTAGAGAGCATGTCGGTTTTGGTGCAGTTGAGGCGCTCCGTAAGACCGCTCGTTTACGGATGGTACGAAGTGGCAAACTTGTGCTTGGTAGAGCAAGAACGCAGGATTTCATCAACGACAGCTGATGGGAAGGTCCGGCCCCGGTCAGTGAGAAGTTGGCGTGGAGCTCCGTGTGCTAAAATAATATCATATACCAGAAAGTCCACCACATTGGTTGCGCCACTCGTCAGAAGTGCTCGTGTAATAGCGTACCATGTCGCATAGCCAGTGGCGACAGATATTCATTTGTTGCCTGAGCTGGAAATTGGGAATGGGCCAAGCAGGTCGAGGCCAACTCGAAAAAAAGGTTCAATGGGAATGTCGATCGGCTGAAGGAATCTAGCTGGTAGGGAAGATGTCTTTTTGCGGCGCTGGCAGGGCTCACAAGCGGGGCGACGTAGCGTCGAACAGAGCGGGCAAGACCAGGCCAAAAGAATCGACGTCGTACACGGTCGTATGTTCGAGAGACGCCCAAGTGGCCCGCCAAAAGAGCGTCATGAAGTTGGTTGAGAACAGTCGCACGAAGATGTGCTGGTATGACGGGGAGAAAGTCATGGCCATATGAATTAAGGTTACGGCAATACAGGATGCCGCCTTTTACCCAGAACATTTGTGGAGATGCGTCGCGAGGCATTGACTCAAGCTTGTCAATGATGGTTCGCAGGGAAGCATACCGGTGTTGTTCGTGGCCAAGGTTGAGTAGCTGCGTCACAGACAGAAGGTCTGGAAAGGTGTCAGTATGGGCAGCCTCTTCCACAGGGTAGCGTGATAAACAATCCGCATCTTGATGTGACCACCCTGTTTTGTACGATACGGGGAACATGTATTCTTGTAATCGTAGGGACCAACGAGCGAGGCGTCCTGTGGGATCCTTGAGTGAGGCTAGCCAGCTTAGCGCGTTGTGGCCGGTGACTACCCGGAATGGACACCCGTATAAGTATGGGCGAAACTTGGCGACTGCCCACACAAGAGCGAGACACTCACGCTCCATGATTCAATAGTTGCGCTAGGCTGCAGATAGCAGTCGGCTTGCATATGCTATAACACGGTCATGTCCGCGTTGGTGTTGTAATAGCATTGCCCCGTTGCCATGCCCACTAGCGTCAGTTGGAACCTTGGTTGGAGCTGATGGATCGAAATGAGCTAAAATCGGCGGTGTTGTAAGGAGCGTCATGAGCTGGGAAAAAGACGAGGCTTGATCAGAGCCCCAGAAAAACGGGGTGCCCTTCTTCGGGAGGTTTGTGAATGGGCGTGCAATGATGGCGAAGTCCTTAACAAACCGTCAAAAGTAGGAGCACAAGCCCACAAAACGGCGAACGCCCTTTGTTGACTTCGGAACAAGAAAGTCCGTGACGGCACGAATTTTCTCGGGATCCGGGCGGACTCCTGCGGCATTGACGATGTGGACAAGTACGGTTATTTGACGACGAGCAAAGTGGCATTTCGACGAGTTCAGTTGAAGTCCGGCTCGACGAAAAACTTCAAGAATCGCCGATAAACGCTTGAGATGGGAGTCGAATGTGGGCGAGAAAACGATAACGTCGTCCAAACAACATAAGCAGGTTGACCATTTAAACCCTTGGAGCAATGAGTCCATCATTTTTTCGAATGTGGCCGGCGCATTACAGAGACCAAAGGGCATGACACATTACACAGACCAAAGGGCATGACTTTGAAGTAATAAAGCACGTCAGGAGTGACGAATGCAGTCTTCTCACGGTCCATCTCGTCCACAGCGATCTGCCAATAGCCAGATCGAAGGTCAATAGTGGAAAAATACGTAGCACCGTAAAGGCAGTCTAAGGCATCGTCGATTCTAGGCAACGGGTAAACATCTTTCTCTGTAATTTTGTTGAAATGCCTATAATCTACACAAAAGCGCCATGTTCCATTCTTCTTTCTGATCAGGACGACAGGAGAAGCCCAGGGGCTACGAGAGGGCTCGATTATGTCTTTTGCAAGCGTCTTTTCGACTTCCTGTTGTGTGACTGTGCGCTCGGACGCAGAAACGCGGTATGGACGACGGTGAATGAGACTCACGTCACCAGTATTGATGCGATGAGTAACAACACTCGTTCGGCTTAAAACCGTGCTGGCGAAGTCGAAAATGTCACTATAGGACTCCAGGACGTGACGAAGGGCTTCCGCATGATCAGGGGCGAGGTATGATGGTACCATGTGGTCAACTTCGACGCCCGATGAACGTGATAGAGTTGGTTCATTGTCTGATGTGCAGCAATCATCCACTCTGAAGGGTTCAATCGTATGGTCTTGTAGAGCAGTAATTTCGGCCAGGGAGATACCCTGTGAAAGAATTTAGGCAGTGAGGGCAAAATTGACAATACGAAGGCATGTGCGGTTTTAAACGATTGTCAAAATGGTGTGAGGAACAGCGACGCCACGCGTAAGCATCACGGCATGAATTGGGGCCACCATGTAATCGCCGCCAGGTACAGGTGGTGTAGAGAAGACGTCGATATGTGTGCCACAGTTAGGTGGAAGGCGTGCGAAATGAATGCAGCAAAGGCGACCTTGGGTTGGGTTAGTCAGATCCGAAAGTAGAGGTATTTCAAGGTCGAGACAGCCGGCTGAACAATCTATAAGGGCCGAGTGAGCGGTTAGAAAATCCATGCCTAGAACTACTTCATGAGGACAATTTTCTATAACGGTGAAAAGAACAGCAGTGCTTGTATCGGCGATAGTCACACGGGCAGAGCACATGCCAATAATCGCGGCAGTTTCCCCGTCGGCGACTCGAACGGCTCTGTTCAAGGCGGGTTGGATAACTTTCTTCAGGCGGCGACGAAGAGCAGCACTCATTATGGACACATGTGCACCGGTATCGATCAACGCGCGCACAGGTACATTGTCTAATGTAACGTTCAACAGATTCCGGGTGGTCGGTAATGTTACACGAGGATTTCTTGCAGAGGTCGTCGTCAATGCAGCTTCACCTCCAGAAGCTGCACAGCCTAGTTATCCGGTAGGGGGCGCTGCGAATAGGTCGGGGAGGAAGGACGGCGTTGTGGGGGCGAACGAGATTGACGGCGAGCAGGGGATGATGAGCGGGCGTAGCGAGGTCTCGTCAGAGGTGCGGCAGAATAAGAGGATGTGGTCGGCATAGGGGAATCAAAATCAAATGTCGATGACGACTGGTGGACAGAAGTGGCCTGGTTAGGAGGCCCATAGTGTGCCGGCGGATCTCAGTGATTGTGGCAGTGGCGAGCAATATGACCGACACGTCGGCAGTTGAAGCATACGGGCTTGTCGTCCAGTGTACGCCATTCGGATAAATTGCGCTGTCGAGAGTAGTTGGAACCAACTCGAGGAGTGGAGGGACGACAATAAAACGGCTCGGCAGAGTAGACTGGTTGAATGGGGTGTAGGCCGACGTTCGATAATTCTTGACGAACGACGGCTTGTATCAGTGAGATAGTGGTCGGTGAAGGATCATGCGTTGGAAATGAAGTAGCTACTGGTTGGGCTGCCTCGACCTCGCGACGAATGATGCGGGTGAGGTTGTCACATCGGAAACTGGGCGGACGGCGTCATCACAAGAGGAAGTAGCAGCTGTGTTCGGCGGGCGCGTGATGCCGTGGGTGATGCGGCGGGCTTTAGCCTGTTCTAGACGGCGGCATTCTGTCAGGATCGTGCCGATGCTCGTGACGTTATTAAAAACCAGCAGGTTGAAGGCATCGTCAGCAATCCCTTTGAGGACGTGATTAACTTTTTCTTCTTCTGACATGCGCTGGTCGACCTTGCTACAAAGTGCCAAGACGTCAAAAATGTATGAGACGTACGATTCAGTAGATGTTTGGGCGCGAGTGATGAGAGTCTTCTTGGCAGCGAGCTGACGACCAGATGAATCGCCGAAAAGATCACGAATCTTCGATTTGAAAAGATCCCAGCTTGTGATTTCGGCTTCGTTGGTTTCAAACCATGTCCGCGGCGTGCCGTCGAGGTATAACACAACATTGGCGAGCATGAGCATCGGATCCCAGTGGTGGGTAGCACTTACTCGCTCGTACCGGTGCAGCCAGGAGTCAACGTCGATGGTACCGTCAGCGGAGAAAGTTCCAGGATCGCGCAGGGGTGGCAGGGTGACGTAGGCTGTCGACTGGGATCGAGAGACTGGTGGGGATGAGGCACTGGCAGTTGAAGTAGCCGAAGAGTCCCCGGTGTTGCGACCGCTGCGCGTCTCCATCGAGGTATGGGAGTCGTCCATCTCCACCAATAATGTTACGGATAACTTATTTAATAAATTAAATACGATGCACCGTGCTCGGCGAACAAGATGGTGACAGTTCATGAACAAGCAGCCACCGACGTCGTCTCTGTCTTTCTTGCAGCCATGCTGTGCCGGCTGTTGTGTATAAATATGTATGGTAAACATACGGACCCATAAAAGGTCCATTCACTTAAATTTATAGATTCACAAACATGTTCGCCCTTATAGAAGCCTTAAATTAGTGTAAAGGCATGGCGTTTAAGCGTGAATTTCAAAGGGGGTTACCATAGGCATTTTTAAACAAAAAAGTGTTTTATGGTGGGGTCAACCCAGGCTCCCCTGACGTATTTTCGTCACGGATATGGCATTCTTAAATATGTATACAGATTGCAAAAAGGGGAAAAAACTAGAAGGAAAGGTTCTGTCTTGAGGCGCCAAGCAAGGAACTTTTATTCACAGCAAGCGCCGTGAACCATTAGGTTACGGAGCATAGATTAACAAGAATGCTAACAGGAAGTTATTCATATACAGCATATACCGTTTGAGGGTCCTCAGAGCTCCGCCACTTCAGAGCACTTTTGTCACTAGTAGCGAGATGGCATGAAGATGTCTCTCGTTTGGCTTGCTATAAAGGGTGTGGTGGCTTTAAGCGTTTCGATGAGCGCAGCCTCCACGAAACGTGGTCTCTCGCTTGCTTGCGCTCATCAGACTCGTGACTCGGAAGAGCGTGGTCACCTGGTTAGCTGCCGTGGCTACGTTCAAAAAAAGGAGCACGCTGCTTACACACGATGTAAGAATTGTGAAAGTTGTTCACTCTTGTCCTGCATGCAGTGGTGCGTTCGTTTCATTCTCTTTTGTTCTGTTTGAAGCGCGCTTTAAGTGTCATGTTGTTACAGTTGTCAGTTCTCGCATGTCCTGTGCGTGCTCACTTGTTCCGTGTTTTCTTCTTGAGGTGTGGGCTGCATGGTTCACGTTGCTAGTCGTTCTTCGTGTGACATAGCAGTTTTCGCTGAAACATTTATTCCTCCGAACTTGTGGCAAAATATTTCACAGTAAACGCTCAACTACCACTGTCAAGACGCGTTTCACCTTCGTGTTAAGCAATTCTCAGAAAGAGTGACCAGCCGTGCTTTTTTTGCAATTTTTTATCACCAATACTCTTGTCGCAGTAAGCTTGGTTGTTTGGTAATCAAGAAAAAAGCAAGACAGCCAATCAACTTTGTTTGATGACGAGGAGCCTTCGCGTGGACTTCTATCAGAAACCCGCAGAAACCGCTGGCCTTTTCAAGTCGCGGCTGGGACACTACCATGTTCCGGCTATTTTCGGGCCCTCTGGATTACCCAGGACAATAAACTGCGTAGTGCCTTTTCCTAGTCAGCTTCGCTGGGACAGAAACGCAAAGTAAAGCGGGACATTGCAAAAGCATGTGCGCTATAGAACAATAGGTTATTTGCAGTACGGACAACCATCCATAGCGATATAACTGAGAAAATCCTGGGATAAAGATGAGCCCAGCTGGAGCACTCTGGGTATTACTCAGTAATACCTATTTAACTTCAGCTTAGAAAGAGGATATGCTCTTCAACTAACCCCATATTTTGAGGTTATTTCAACAAAATTTAGGAGCAGATCTTTAAGCTCTATTTCATCCTGTCCTCATAAGGCCTCCATGACGCAATGATCAGACTCACGCAGGGTGATGGGTAATCTCATGGAGGATAGGCGTGGTTGTGTCGATGCCCGCACGCATATTAGCGGTATACCAAGAGAGGAAGTGACTGCTGGCGCTTACTCTTTTAAAAGGGTACTGACACAAAAACTTTGGCCTCACGTTTTCCTGCGGCAACGTGTCGCTGGGGGCCTCTTAGTCATAACATGAAACATCGTTTGCTGCAGAACGCGACGGATATTGATGTGCACGCCCCTCATTATCGACCAGTCTTGCTTTTGGTTTGAGGGAGCTCCAAAAACGAGAAACTGCCGGGTGCAACTATCACCACCTAGCGTGGGCAGCTCTCGACTAAGTCGGCACACAGAAGTGTGACACACTTCCGCACAGTCCGCTTCAAGAATTACTTTCGAATAAGAAACGGAACTGCATTCTCGCGAAACACTAAAACTTCGTGCATATCTACGAAGTGAATGATGATGAAGGAGCTTGCTCCCGAGTTTGACTCCGGTAAACCATGAATACTCAGTGCATAGGCTCAATCATCATCATATCAGGCGGTGAGAAGAGAGTTCTTGTGGTGTGATTGTATATGTAAGTTATATACAAAGTGATTAATTTTTACATATCTATGTACTATATACAGAAATTTACACATTGATGCAGTATATACATCTTGTTCAAAAGCCTATTCATGAGGCACATAAGCTCAGAAGAACGCTTTTTTAGTATAATGGCTTTGGGATCCGTAAGGTACAAAGCCAGAGGATCTTGATTTATAGGATGTAGTGGGAAGTTCGAGAAGGGTTCGGACGGCGAGTCCATGCGGCCGCTTTGCCAGCCCTCCGCGCCATGACCTTGGCTTCTTAGGTGTTTCTAGTGGGTAGCGGTATCGACGCGCACTGAGTGATGTCCAGAGAAAGATAAAGGAAACGTGCCGAGAATGATACTAGAACACGCGCCGAGAGTGGAGCAAGCGTCGCCTGAGCGGCAGTGTGCCATTTAGCGAGCGCTTTTGAAACCAAGAGCACAGCTTCACATCTAGCGGGAACAATGAGCAGTAGCGTTCACACAGGCGCAACTACAAGAGACAGCCCCCTGCAAATGAAACAAGCTCCTAAAACTTTCAAAGCGTGCGCCACGGTCACGCACTCCGACCAGCTGCCTAAAAGTATCGTCTGCGGTGAAAAACGCGGCAAACCTAAAATGTCGTCTATGGCATTATCATCGCTTGCTTCATTGACTGCAGTGCGATTACGGGAGAAAAAAGGGGATCCCCTAAGGGTCCCCTTCGTGGTTGTCAATGGGACGACGTAGTCGAGCGCTCACGCAAGCTTGAAGATTAATGTTAAATACCTTCCAACCTACATTCGCCTCTTCGACAAAGTGCCCTCTGACAGAACGCCTAACCACCGTATTTTAAAACGTCTGTTCACTCAGCGCTTCACATTTACTTTAGAAAATTGATGGCAGTGCCATCTCTAGGCCCAGCAAGTCACTGCGTATGAGTTATATTCTGACGGCGATTCCCGAGAAGCGCCGCGTCAGTTTCATTCGAGCAGCAATGCAGTTCTCGACTAGTTCAAGTGATGGATAAAATTTGAGTCGGGGAGTGTTGGTGAGTACGGGGGTAAGAGTTCTCGTACTCCAGACCACCTAATACTGTGGGCTCTCGTGGCTCTTTCATAAACTGAATGTGTTCCCAAAGAGGTGCAATGTGACATAATTTTATGACGAACACAAATGACAGGTCATAACATACAAACCACGATATGCATAATGATATTTACAAGCTACGTTAAAGGTGTTATCGTGGCCATTGCGTTAACTTGACATTTGTCAATAGTGGCATGGTATGAGATGTGTGTATGCCCTAAATAAATGACAGAGGGTAACACCGTAGTTCTGCGTTCGCTAAAGATACGTGGCAGTGATAATTGCTGCTCGAACAGTGTACCAGGCCTGTTGTGTACTTTCTCTGAGCAGTAACTTTTAGCAACTGTTCGTGTTACGGCGACCGTCAAGTGATACAATTCTGCTAATAAGAAACCTATTTATAGCCACATCTGCTATCGAATGCGTAGTTGCTTTAAGTATTGCTGAAGTTATGCAATACCGAAGTGTAACTGATTAAAAAAATAAACTGACTGCGCAAGAAGTTCTGGGGTGTACTGTTGTGCGCTGGGGTTTCTCAGTGTTCAATGTCATGCTCTTGGGCCGTTTGTTTGAGTCACAGGCATCACGAAGCCAGCTGTGAAAATTTCGCGTACCGAACGAGCAAGTCTGAACTTTAACGAAACTCGGCACAGATCGAAAAACCAGCTGTGAACTGCAAAAGCAGCTAAAATATCGGAATTCAGAGATCGGCGCTGATAGCATCCAGCGCTGCCAACCATTTGTTGCGACGTCGTGTTCAGCGCGTACCATATTTGGTAGCGGGCCCCTGTCACAGGATCCATCGTCTAACTAGTCAGATAATGCGCTCGCACAAATGAAAGCAATTTAATTGCATGGTCAGCAACTTAAATGTCGACGAAAGGGGTCAAGTGAAAGTTGGTTGGAACACTGAGAATATACAAAATGTCTTCCGCTTACATGACACCCTGCTGACAACACTAGACGCATTGTGCTCATTTTGAAGTAGTATGGCGCTCGGTGGTCTTGACGCTCCACGAGCACGAACGACAGGAAAGACACACTGACCACTCACCCATCAAAATGAGTGACGAAGTGGTGTACAGTTATATGGAAAACTTATTGTTCATAATTGGTATGTTGGGTACAGCTGTGAATTTTGTTTTGCCTTCATTATTACTGAATTATTGTATTAGACATATTCTGAAGTTGGCAACCACGAGGTATGTAGACGCTTCCCATGGTGGTTGTTGATTGTTTACAATCATACAAAGTGCATCGTGAAGTGAGTAGCATGCGAAGCAGCCCATGGGTTGAAATAAAGTTCCGTTTGTCACAGGCTCCCTGCCCGATGCTAAGGCGTCGCTGCAAGAGGAACACGCACCATAAATCCACTGTGAATTCATGCTTGTTGGAGCACGCCACACGAGTTCATCGCCAGCGACGTGGGAGCACCTGCGTTCATCGTACGTCTGCCGAATCTCCTTCGCCGACGCGATCACGTGATTGATGAGAGAGTGTAAGGAGGAGATCCCACAACGTCTTACACAGCCAATTACGCAGAACCGCACACACTGGCGCGTGAGTGCGTTCTGGCTGTGCTTGGGCCTCCTGATGCGCGTGCGTAGTAAAGGTGGCCACGCCGCACACCGGACAGAACTCTGCCATAAGCTGTTTTGCATCTAAAAACACACGCATATCCGCCAAGTGAATGCTGATGATGAGGCTAAGCACTGCGCACCAGATGTTGGATTGTGGCATCTATTTTGTTCTTACAAAATACACTGCATATCTATGCTTGCAAGGATCAAGCCTATTTGTCTGAACCTGCTAGAAAACATCGAAGCTCAAGGGTTGCGAACATGTTTGTGCTTACCTCGACAAACATCAACCAATGAAACTCTAGACGAAGCTCGGGCTTGTCCCGGGAATCAATGTATGGACCAATTTCACAAGAAGGGTGTGATTTTTTTTCGACCCTTTGCTTTCTTTGCCTTGATTCTTTAACCTAACTGGCACTCCATAATCCCTATCATACTATGTGGTACCGCTCAGAACATCGCCATACAAAATTTTTAAAACGAAGGAAGCCCAAACACTGACGCCTGTGTTGAGTTGTGTCGTCGTCGTAGCCAAAAGTTCCTGTGTGATCGTTGCGCAGGAACAAACGGATGTATGACGGATTCATGAGCTTGAACGTCCACATGAAATAAACACATGATATGTAGAGTATAACGTCCCAAATTTACCATAAGATTGTGAGAGACGCCGTGGTGAAGGACTCCGGGAATTTTGACCATCTGGGGTTCTTAGACCAGGAGCCAAACTTGAGCACATGGGCCTACAGCATTTTCTTCTCTACCAATAATGCAGTCACCGCAGCCGGGAAGCCCGGACGGACAGATCAACCCATGGTTGGAAATATCAACGGATGCACGAACGAACGTATAGACGCATCGCTCCAGTAATCATCATTCTCTTCGTGGATGTGCTGTCATTTCTATTTTCAAGGGAATATGCAAAATAATCTAGAAAGACCACTCTCTTCGCTTTCACTGCGACGGGGCTAGGGATTAACGCAGGCCTAGCATTTTTTTATTTAGTGTGATAGGAGTTGTGGATACCGGTGGCGGCGGTGGAGAACTGCGCCACCAAAGCCGGGGTTGCAGGTAATGTCAAGGAAGTTTTTTGCTGTAAACCTTCGGCCAGTTCGACATCGTAAACACCAACAAAACTGCCGTGTTTCACCACCGTGTCACTGTGGGGAAACCTGCGGTGGTGTATGCAGCATGCACGATCAGTACGCAGGGTATTGCTGGTCTTCGCGCTACACGGTTAAAACAAAGCAACGCTTCGTGAGTGTAAAGGCGCTAATAAGTAATAGCGAAGCTGTCAGCTTCAAATAGCAGAAACAAAAAGCAGCGGTCACCCACAAGATGCTGCCGGAGCAGTGCCGTTGGTGGACTAGAGGTGAGTAGATTTTCAATGCATTCCTTAAGCAGCCCGGATAAAAGAGTAATTGGTTAATATGCTTTTTTTATAGGCGGACCTTGTGGGGTACCTAAGTATGCACTAGCGTTATAATTTTGGACAACTCTCGAAGTTATAGGTGAGATGTAAAGGAAGGCTAGCGAATACGTACGCCAATGTTCAGCTGCGCTTTAAGAGCGCGCGTTAGTGTTTAAGATGACTTTGGGCTTTTTTTCTTCGATTTTTTAACTTTACCGTAACTCTATAGTCCCTTTCATACCATATAGTACTGCTCAGAATATCGCCATACAATGTTTATGACACAAAGGAATCCCAAACAATGACGCCTGTGTTTAGTGGTGTCGTCGTCGTCATAGCCAAAAGCTTGTGTCTGATCGTTGTGCAGGATTACTAACGAATGTACGACGGATCTATGAGCTCAAACTTCGGCATAAAAGTAACATATGTGGGGTTCAATTTCCCAAAACTACTATACTGTTATGGGAGAAAGAGTGGAATAAGGGTGGAGGACTCCGGAAATTTCGACCAGCTGAGTGTTTTAACGTGTACCCTAATCTGAGCTCACGGGCCTACCACATTTTCGCCTCCATCAACATGCAGCCACCGACCACAGCCGAGATTTGTTCCCGCTACCTACGGGTCAGCAGCCGAGTACCTTAGCCACTGGATCATCACGTTGGTGTGTGTGAAATCATCTCAAAAGGAATATGAAAAAAATAAACATCTCGTACATCTGTAAGCTCGTCATGGCGTATGTTCGTTTCGGCGCGGGCAACTGCCATGTGCGCTACGCTGGTAATATAGCTTATTTCTTATTTCTTTTTTAAGATGAACATGCGTTCAGGTAACGACCTGACGTTTAACCATTGTGGGTGTTATTATTCATGACACTCAGGCCACTCTGAGGAACAAAAAGTGAGGTTGTCATGAACCCATCCTCGTTACCCTCACAAAATTTACAAGTCGAGAAAGGCGGTGTCGTCAAAAAAAAAAACGCTAGAGGCACGTTTCTTAACCAAATGACACTCATGTAATGCGGGCTTTTCCACCATGATGTTTATAAAGGGCTCCTTCTTTTATCTTGAAATCGCACGTGCTTTGGTTTGAGGAGCCGTAGGCATCGTAACTATTGTGCCACTGCATAGAATACGGGGATGTATACGTTACAACAGAATAACTCTGGGCAAATTATTTTCTGTACTCACTGTCTGCCTTGAAATTGCTTCTATTTGCTGCAGAAAACCAAGAGTACAAAAACCGCACCAGAATCACAAACTGGCGTAATAAAGATACGGTCACAAGAACAGACGCCACATATAATGATACATTTGTCAAAAAAGAAGACCTGTCCTCTAAGTTATATCACTTTGTGCGGAGTTGCATTTCGCGTGTCTTGGCTGCTAGCATTTCCTACTTTTGATAATTGTTGATACTTAGAACCAGAATGATAGTTGATAGTTGGATCCCAGAAAGCCTCTGTCACTAATCAGGAGAACTGTTCAGGGTCTTCCTACAACCATTACTCAGCGCTACCCATTTAAATCTCTGGCACTTCACTTACGCTGCGAATAGATTGACGTCACGGAATATTTCTGTTGAAGGATTGCCTGCGGGGCAAACTCAAGTGCGATGAAGACGCCTGGCTGCTCTGTATCCTCCCGTGATCCCTGAATGGAGTATTCGTTTTCATTGGATGAACTAAAAACTGTGCTTGCTTTGTGTAGATGTTCTTCAGCACCACGACCTGACAGCATCACTTACCGCACGTTGTGTCACCTGGGAGATCAAGCTCAGAAGGCACTCTTGCTGCTATACAGCGACGTCTAGCCAATCGACATGGTTACACAGAAATGGAAGTCAAGTCGCCTGATTCCACTTCTCAAAGCCGGGAAGTCGCCTTTGGACATTTCCTCTTACCGCCCGATTGCCCTAGCGAGCTGTGTGGGAAAAGTTATGGAAAGAAGGATATAATACGTCTGGAATGGTACTTATAGTTCTACAAAATATATGCAGACGCCACGCACGGGTTCAGATGAGGCCGTTCATTAAATGACAATGTAGTTGATTTGGTGACATATGTAGAGCACCAGAAGGCCTGCAAACGGTTATCTGCTGCTCTGTTTCTTGACGTTGAAGGGGCTTACGACAATGTCACCAACAAAGCCATTTTCAGTGCATTCGAAGGAGTGGGACTCGGTGGCACGATATATATGTGGGTTCAGAGCTACCTACAGAATAGGTCATTTCCCGTGCAGAGAGAGAATGTCCCGACACCCGAGTATTACGGTAGCCGAGGAGTCCCGCTAGGCGGAGTGCTACGTCCGACGTTGTTCAACCTAACACTCATTGGACTAGTTGGCAAGTAACCAAGCAGTGTATGACTTTTCATATATGCTGATGACATCTGGGTGTGAACATCAGATGAGACTCGACTTCAACTTCGCCTTCAGAAGGCAGCGTCAGTGACATCGCAGCACCTACGTAAACAAGGACTCGAAATCGCAAGTGGAAAGTGTGCAGTCGGGGCTTTCACCAGAAAGCCAATGTACGCTTACTGCATATCAACTAACGGGCAATTCGTGTCATGCAACAGGAGTCACAGGTTATGGGAGTCATAATCAACCGAAACCTCTCTTGGACTACACAGGTAAACTACGTGAACAGCCGGCTAACCGCCATTTGTCACTTGTTAAAATTTATTTCCGGAAAAAGTTGGAGAGTGTCTGTCGAGTCTATGTTACAGCTGTACAGGGTATTGTTTATTAAATTCCTGTGGTACAGCATACCTGTTATATCTAACACGTGTAAAACGAACCTGCGCACAATCATAAATATTCAAGCTCAGGCTGTTAGTATATGTCTCGGTTTACCCCGCTGTGCATCGACCGCTTAAACCATTGCCACTGCACAGGACTACTCGATCATGACGCACATCAACATTGAAACGATGCGTACGTACCTCAGGCAACATTATAAGAATCCTTCCCACCATTTGGCAACCCTCACTACTGAGAGGCCCCGCATGAAGTTCAGTGCAATTGTCTGTGCACATAGTGCATCGTTTACGTCACATTTTACGCCTGTGGAGAAATTGGTGTAACCTCCGTGGTGCCAGTGCTTCTGCAAGTACATCTTGAAATTTCAGGAATACAGAAACACTAAATTTGTCTTCGTCAGCCCTGAAACAATTTAGCTTGCACCTCCTGCATGAAACGCACTATAACCACGTGCACATATACACGGACGGTTCAACCACAGCGTCTGGTTCTGGCGGTGGGGTGATGATTTCAGCTACAGAAATCACTCTGCAAATCAAGCTGTCACATGTCACTATATATACGGCAGCAGAACTTGCGGCTTTGCGTGGCGCCCTAGAGTATACCAAATCCCAGAGACCCGAGTAAATGGGCTATGTTTTCCGACTCAAAACCAGCCTTACAGAGCCTGCAGTCAGTCCTTCGACGAAGTTGCCACGAACAGTTAACGTACGAGGTTGTCAAGCTTCTTCCCCACGTCACAGAAACAGGCCACGAGGTCACTTTTCAGTGGCTACCTGGTCATTGTAGAATCAGTGGCAATGATTCTGCAGACAACGCGGCTCGCACATCCCACCAAGAAGAGCACACCTTTCCGATTTATTTATGAAAGAAAGATACTGCAAAGCAACTTCGTCACATGGCACGTAGTCTTTGTCAACTGGAGGGAAACACCCGAAGCATAAGACATATAAGACTCTACCAAATAAACCCTCGACTGGAACTTCCACCTCTATCCGGATTTCGTCGTCGACGTGAACTTCGCTTGTTTTTTCGCCTTTGGTTGGGGTTGCCTTCACAAAAGCATATGCAGCCCTCATTGGATTGACCGAAAATGCGGTATTCAACGTCTGCGGCACCTAAGAAAACATCGACCATCTGCTATGCCGTTGCCCTCGATTTGCCTATGAAAAACAAAAGCTTTCGGACGCATTGCGACAATTGGACGATTGGCTACTCTCTATGCAGATGCTACTGGAACACCGTCTTGGTGTTTCGTCGGCTCAAAAGGCAGTCAAAGCCGTGTTGTGCTTTTGGAGGTCTATAGGCCTAGGTGAACACCTTTAACTTTTGTGTAGTGCCACCGCAGCATGTGCGTCAGCCCAATGACTCACAATCCTTTTTAGGGACGAAGCTCCTTAGAGCACTTTTTCGTCCCTCGTAGCTGTTGTAGTGTGTAGCAAGTATAACATTTTTACCTCCATGGTGATGCCGGTGAGCGATTTCTTCTGTGCGCTGTTGAAGAATAAAAGATAGTGCTCAATGTACATGCCAATGGCTGCTAATGGGGAATAAGAGATAGGAGAATTCGTCTTTTAGTTAACGCGCACGCTGCGTTTTTTTATTGTTCTACAACGCACAGAAGACAAGAAAGGGTTGCTGGGTTGCTACGTTATACTTGCTGGGCGTAACCTCCTTGGTTTTAGAAAGGTTTAGCGAGCGTTGGGCCGCTGTGCCTAAATACAGTGAACTTGTATATACCTTGAACTCGAGGTGATTAAAGGTGGGAAGTAGATACGAAGCGCAAGCCGTAAGAAAGTGTGTGTGTGCCTCCTCTTCTTCAGTCCTTGGAATGTCCGCTGGATGGCGGTGCTTTCATATGAGGAATATATGATAAAAAAATGAGAGATGGTGGTACTTGGAGTGTTGAATAGGTGGACGAACGGACACACAGACAGATGCATAGACGGACGCATAGATGGCTGCATGGACGGATGGACGCATGGACGGACGCAGGAGCGGATGCAGGGACGGACACAGAGATGAACGTGTGGATGCACGAAGAGATGCACGCATGGACGGGCGGATGAACGCATGGGCGGTCACACAGACGCACGCACGGATGGACGGAAGCGAGAACAAATGGACGGACGGATGCTTCGCCCCGCTTTCCATCATTCACTCCGTGCTAATGGCACCATTTTTTTTCTCTCTTTTTCTTTTATTTTTTCTGTCTCATCTTTATACATCCTTCCCATTCACCCAGCGTAGGGTAGCAGACCGGGCATGTGCCTAGTTAACATCCCTGCCTTCTCTCTTGTTGTTCTTGTCCTTTCTTCCCCATGGGCATTTCTACTGAACTGCCGCTTCTTGGATCGGTATATTTTTGGTAGTGGTTCTTCATTGAAGAAGAGATTAGCTTGAAGAAGAGATTACACACCTAAAAACCAATTAAGAGAACGCTTTACCAGAAGTGTCTACACACATCTGAAATTCAAGCAAATATATTAGACTATGGTGCTGGCCGCAATAATACTGCAATGACGTAATATGATCACCGACTAGAAAATACTACGCACAAAACGAATGCACTGCGAAATTCAACAGCATTCCTTCCATTTTTAACAACCAAGCGAATAGAGGTAATACAAGTCCGCGGCGCTAATCGTCAGTTGCAAAATGTTTACTGACCCTGAAGGAAAAACGCCTGTTCTAAAAATGTTCTGCTACGCTCGTGTACTATTTTAATACCACGGGCTACGCCAACAAGTCTGAAGCACACATGACACCTTTATTTTGAAGCAAGAACGAAACATGGTGGCGATGAGGCCATTGGAACGACATAAAAATGTATAGTATGGACACACGTACCTGAGGGTCACGAAAAAAACGGATGTCAACATGAGCATGACAGGCAACACGCTCCCATTTCATGCTTCGGTTGTCCCTAGGAAACGAGAACAATCGCAGCATCGGTGCCTGTGCCACGACAATTCGCCTCGCAGCATCGCCCAACTGTTCAGATTTCTCGCCGTATACAGATTCTGAATATCCAGTGCACAAAACGCATAACATATCTAGCTGAAGTTCACGGACACAAAAAAGGCGGCCTGTACAAGGTCCAAGGACGGGGCCTGCTGAACGGCTCCTGCCTGGGTGCAGTGGCCGGGAGCAAGTTCGTGGACGAGGCCTACAGGGTGTGGTCCTCGTGAGTCGTGGCCTAATCCAGGACCTCGGGAGTTGCGACCCAGGCTGCTGGGTCGGTCGCGACGTCCGACTCAACGGCGCTGCTCACGGTAGCGCATCCATGTGCCGTCAGCCGTTCCAGCCGTGCCACCTTTGCCCTCGCGCACGTCGACGACCGCATCATGTCGGGACGACGGGGACCCAAACTGTGAGCCAGCGGGTTCTTATTGCGAACCGAGAACTATACGCGCTGGACACCGAGTTAGTTAGCCGCTAGCTCTCCGCATAATAGAGGTCTGACTCTCGAGTAGGTTGCGTGATGCTTGTCGTGTAGGGTTGGATATATAGTTTTATTGTCACCTGTGACTTCCTTCTCTAGTGTGCAATATAAAACTTCTTTTGTTCGCTTGGATTATTCATGTTAATTTTTTTCTCGTCCGCTATTAACAAACATAGTGGCGAAAGTCCTTAACCATCACAGCGGTCTTCTCAAGTTGCCAACAAGAACGCTAGCACGCCACAAAAACATTCGTAAGGCTTGGCGATCGATGTCTGTCGAGCGACGAGAGCAAACGTAGACAAGTCTGGGCAGCGAAATACACTGCTCAAAACGGAGTGAAATCAGAGCCCGAGGCCGACACAGTGAGAAGCCTGAAGTTATCTAGTGGCATTGGTATTGCTCCCTGCGTCGTCTGCAAGCAACATAGTGTGGATCAACACTAGGCGGTTGAGGACATTAAAATCGAACGCAAAAGGTTGCGGCTTTAAAGGCTGTATCCTACTTCGTTGTTGTTTTCTAGTAGTAAATAAACTCTGGTAAATAGATATAGTGGTGGTCGATATAGTAGTCGTCCGTACTACTAATTACAAATACGGCTAGCCTAATAACGTACAGTGGATGAAAAGCTAAGGAGGGAAATATTTATGAGTCTAGAGAGCGGCAAAAGGCAAGAAACTTCGTACAGAAGTAATGAAGTGTATGGATCACTCTCCGCATAGCGTTAGCTTGAATTGACAGACCTCGATGGCTCTCGGCACCTTACCCATACACAACGATTAGTCCACGTGATACGTTTCCCGAATGGAATGTCTAAACATATAAGTAGCAGGGATCAGGCGAAGACTTTGCATTCCTTCCTCTCGTGAGATTTTTCGATTAATAATGGTATTCATCCAAACGTGATATGCTTCCTTAGATAGCATTCTTATGCAGAATATAAGGGTCACTGAAGAAGGCGCTCTCAACGTCTTGCTTTATATTATATTATTTATTTATTTATTTATTTATTGTAACGAACAAATACAGCGCCGGAAGCTAAAACAGCTATTTATTATTGGCGAATTTGTGCCCGTCAACTAAATACACAAAGGTTGTGAGCTCGCTAGTGAAAACCTCGTCAACTTCTTCTTTTGCGTCTCGCCTCATGCTACTCCTCGAAAAAGGACCAGCGTTCTTTTTCCAGCGCGTGGTGTGGTGACACGTGCAGCCAACGTTGCATGGCGCGTTCAGCTTGGCGCGTTTGGCTTGCCAGTTGGTGTGGCAGAATTCAAAAGAGCAGGAAGCGGCGCAAGACTTCGGTAGGTGTCTAACAACATGTGGCATTAGTCCCCCTCCCGAAACGCATCGTCCCGATACGTACGCTGACGTCGAACAGTTTTGTGAAGGAGTATTTATCTGATGTTTGAGCACATTTATCAGTTGTCTCGTTCAGTGCCTTTCGTAGTACGGTTTCCTTCGTACTACATGTACGGCTTCTGGGCGATTCCTGCGTCGGGTTGAGCACACTTGCCCTTCAGGAATTACTTCGTAGTTTAGCGTGCAAAACCGGCGAAGTACTTTGTAAGGGCCGAAGTTGCGCCATATCAGTTTTTCCGATAGGCCAGGTGCGCGTATAGGCGTCCACACCCACACTTTGTCTCCGGGGTTGTACTGTACGTCTCTCCGCTTCAGATTATAGCGACTTGCGTCGGAGCCTTGTTGCAGAATGATACGATGTCTTGCCAATTGCCGTGCCTCTTCTGCCCGTTCTATGTCTTCGCTGATGTGTGGGTCACTCTCATTCGAATCGTTGGCAGGTAACATCGCGTCTAAGATCGTTGGGACCGTCCGACCATAAACGAGTTGAAATGGCGTGAAGCCTGTCGTTTCTTGTACTGCGGTATTGTACGCAAATGTAGCATAAGGCAAAATACTGTCCCATGTCTGGTGCTCAACATTCACATACATCGAGATCATGTCGGCGAGAGTTCTATTGAGCCTTTCGGTTAATGCGTTTGTTTGCGGATGGTATGCTGTAGTCTTTCTATGGTGGGTGTGGGTGAGCTTCATAACAGACTGCATCAAACGGGCAGTAAGTGCTGTTCCTTTGTCTGTAAAGACAACCTGCGGTGCGCCATGTCGTAGTACAATCTGAGTGACGAAAAACTGGGCTACTTCGTTCGCCATTCCTTTCGCGAGAGGTGATGTCTCAGCATATCGAGTAATGTAGTCTGTTGCTACAACAATCCAGCGCTTTCCCGATGAAGAGAGAGGAAATGGACCAAGCAAATTCGTTCCCACTTGTTGAAATGGCCCTTTTGGTGGCTCTATTGGTTGCAACAGACCCACTTGTTTCGATTGTGGTATGATCCTGGCATGACTTAACAAAATGGTGCACCGAATCCCTTAATTTTGGCCAATAATACTTCCGGCGAATTCTGTCGAAAGTGCGACTATTACTCATATGGCCAGCCGATGGGTCGTCATGACACGTTTCTAAGATTTCTGCTCTCAGTGATGATGGTGCAAGAAGCAGAAACGTCTCACTACTGTTTACGAAGTTGCGCTTGTATAGGACGTCGTTTCAGAGGAAATAGGATGTCAAACCACGTACAAAAATTCGTGGTACCTTAGTTTGGTGACCCTGCAAGTATTGGATAAGCGGGCGTAGTTCCGGGTCCATTCGCTGAAGACTAGCCATCTCCGACACATTCATAACTCCAAGAAATGGGATGTCCTGTTCTTAGCCAGATGATGGAGACTCAACAGGTGCGCGAGATGGGCAATCCGCGTCATTGTGCTTGAGACCGGACTCGTAGACCACAGTGATGTCACGATCCTGCAGACGCAGGCTCCAGCTGGCAAGTCTTCCTGAAGGGTCCTTGATGTTTGCCAGCCAACACAATGAATGATGATCACTGATTGCTCGAAACGGTTTGCCGTAGAGGTATGGGCGAAACTTGCTGATGGCCCATATAACTGCGGGACACTCTTTCTCTGTCGCTGAGTAATTGGACTCAGTATTCGATAGAGTGCGGCTCACGTAAGCAATGACCTTTTCTTCTCCATTCTGCCACTGAACGAGAATAACACCAAGACCAACGTTACTCGCGTCAGTATGTACGTCTGTATCGGCCTCTTCGTCCAAATGGGCAAGTATTGGAGGAGACAGCAAAGGGCGTCGCAACTCTGAGAAAGCCGCTTCTTGTTCTTCCCGCCAAGAAAATGGTACACTTTCTTTCGTTAGCCGTGTCAAAGGCTCATCGACCTTAGCAAAGTTTTCAACAAAGCGTCTGTAGTAGGCACATAGTCCCAGGAATCGTCTGACGGCCTTTTTGTCTTGCGGTTTCGGAAAATTTTCAACTGCTGGAATCTTTTCAGGGTCTGGGCGGACGCCTTCCGCACCTGCTACTACTTTTATCACCTGCTACTACTACCTCCTTGTTCTACGGTTTGAAACATGAAAAAATTGTGCCCATACACAAAGGTGGCTATACATATGACACTAGCAATTACCTACCGATATCCCTTGTAAGATTGTGTTCTAAAATATTAAAACACGTTGTACCAAAGGACTTGTTAAGCTATCTCAATGAGCGTCACCAAATATTTTTGATCCACATGGTTTTAGAAAAACGTTGTCCACCAATACTCAGCCTAATGAGCTTGTACAAGACCTTTCTAGCACAAGTGATGCATGCCAGTCGTAAAACTGACAAAGTAGTTGTATATCCACAACAATATTTTGGGACTTGAACAAGGCTTTTGATAAGGTCTCGCACAAGAAGCTCTCTTGAAATTGATGTTAGCTCTAAAAAATCTGGCCATAAAGCTGAATTAGTTCATATCTAGCACAAAGAGAACCATATGTCAAACTAGGGCATCACCAATCTGGTTGATTCGCTGTATTTTCTTGGGTTTCCCAGAGCAATGTCTGGGGTTACCTAGGGTCCCTTTTGTTCCCGATGTTTCCAAATTATCTCATAAAAAAGAGTAAACCCCATATAAGAGTGGTTGCTGATGACTGCATGCTGTGCAAAAATATCAATTCTTCGAGTTAGCGATATTTACCTACGCTTAAATAACAGAAAATTAAGAACTGGTGTGATCAGTGGCAAATACAGCTTTAATTAACAAAGCCTTTTTTATGTTCATTTCTGGAAAAAAGAGAACATTCCTATTTACCCTTACGTTATTTTCTATCACAAAGTTGCTCAAGCTCATCAATACAGATACCTAGGTCTGATATTTACGCCCGACATGCACGAGAATCATAACAGTGGGAAACTTTCTTCCAAAGATTAAAATGTTTTATGGGGCCTGCTACGTAACCTCTGCTGTGCCTTTTCCGAAATTCATATTTGAGCTTACAAAACCTTGTCAAGATCAGTAATCAAATACGTTAAAATAGTTTGGGATCCCTGTACTTTAAAAAACTGCTCGAAGTTCGAGAAAGTATGGCACCTTAGTTCTAGATTTATATTTATTAACTAGTGCCATTTTGTGTACCTATAGAGTTATGTAAACTTGCAGAGCTCTCATACCTTAAACAGGAACCGAGTTTGAAAAATTTGAAAAACTAAAATTGATTTTCTTAATAGTTATTAATACGACAACAACTTTGACATGAAAACCAAATAAGCATCAGGACACCAACACAGTACGTACATACCTCCTCACAAAACTCATAAGATTCATAACGACTGCTTCTGGTACAGTTCCTTCCCTGCGGTGATTCGACAGTAGAATTTTCTGCCAGATACGATTGTGAAAACTGAATTTCTTACTGAGTTTTCAGAAGCCATATGCTCTATAGTGTTTTCGAATTTAATGCATCAAGACTGAGATTCCATGTGTAAACTACATGCCTTGTAATTAAGCTATGATTTGTATTATGTGATTTCATATGTTGTATAATATGTGTTTCAGCAGTGATGCTTTCTTTCCTTGTTTTAATGAGAGTTTACAAATAAAATGCTTTTCTTATCTGAATTTCCATACGTGCTGGGAAACGATATGTGTTCCAGTAACAAAGACTCTTTTTGTTTTTTATGCACAGTTCTCCTTATGTACGATATCTTCCCACTCCTGCGATAGCCCTTCAAGAACGGTGGACAGTATGATTAAAGAATGATTAAAAAATCGTCCTATTGTTACAATTTACCATGTATGTTTCTCCTAAACTGATGTAAGCCTCTATTAACTTTTTTATATTGCCATTGAATGAAATGCCACGAGATTTTAAAGTCGTACACAGCAACAGAAGGTAAGAACGAAGAAAACAAAAGATGAAGTAAGGAGGATGACCAGGCACCTACTCAATTCGGTACGCTACAGCGTTGGAATGGGAAAAGGGTGTAAACTGAAGATAGGTATATAGATAGAAAGATAGATAGACGAAAGGACGGACGGACGGATGAACGGATGTATGTATGTATGTATGTATGTATGTATGTATGTATGTATGTATGTATGTATGTATGTATGTATGTATGTATGTATGTATGTATGTATGCATGTATGTATGTATGTATGTATGTATGTATGTATGTATGTATGTATGTATGTATGTATGTATGTATGTATGTATGTATGTATGTATGTATGTATGTATGTATGTATGTATGTATGTATGTATTGTAATGAATTAATCAATCTGAATAACGGACGTTGTGCTGGCAATGAAGAAGACGATGATGATCGGTGGGTGTAGTAGTAGCTCTCGCACGCCGATCGCCATTAGCCAGACCTGCCTGATAAAGTACATTTTGCCAAGCTGCGTCTGAACCTTTTCCAACGTACAACACCTCTATTTAAAGGGGTGGAGGTGCCGTGGTTCCCATCAACCTGGAACTTCGCAATCGGACGCTACCCTCACCGTTCACCATGACTGTTCCTGGCCCTTCTCAAGCTGCCTTACCAACGACAGTCTACTCTTCTGGCGTACCTCGGCAACGCGACGCACCTATTTTTCGCGGCAAAGACGAACAAGACGTCGAGGACTGGCTCGTCGAGTACGAAATCGTAAGTGCTTCCAACAAGTGGAACGCCTGCGACCAGCTCACAAACGTGCGCTTTTACCTCGCTGATGTGGCCAGCCTCTCATTCAAGAACCACGAAGGCGAAATCACCAACTGGTCTGCCTTCAAGACCCCCATCGCCGCGGTCTTCGGTCGTCCCGCCGTGCGCCGGCTTCGCGCGGAACAGCATTTCCGTAGTCGAGTCTAGCGCAGAGACGAGACCTTTACAAGTTACATTGAAGATGTCTTGTCTCTTTGTAATCGCGTCGATGAATCTAACCAAACGCGACAAAATCAAGCACATCATCAAAGGAGTAGACGACGATACCTTCCAGATGCTCGTCGCTAGGAATCCACAGACCGTCACTGATGTTGTCCAGCTCTGTCAGGAGTACGACGAGTTGCGTAAGCAGCGTGTCTCGACGCGCAGGGCCGCTGAAGATACGGCTGAAGTTTCCGCCCTCGTGCACGACGTCGCTGCTGATCACACTGTCTTACTGCCCCACATCAAACAATTCATTCGTGAAGAAGTTGCGCGTCGGCTTTCTCTTGTGACCGAAGCATCCGCGCCAGTGACGTCGTTAGACCCACGTTTACGCCAGGTCATTGAGACACAGTCACGCAGGCACTGCCTCCATCGCCATCAGTCCCTACGCCGCTGACCTACGCTGCCGTTGTTGCTAGACCCGCAGCCCCACCTGTCTGTGGCGCATACCGGGGCACCGGGTCCTCCTACCCTACGACGCTGCCTACATACACGGCACCCCATCCCGCTTCGCCCCCTGCACCTTCTGTCGTTAACCCATGGCACACCTTGGACAATCGACCCATCTGTTTCGCATGCGGTTTCTTGGGACATATAGCATGCTACTGTCGCCGTCGCAACTTCCAGCCTCCAGACCATGAGAATTCTGCAAATTACCAAGCTGCCCAGAATCCCAGCGACCATCTTCTCCTATCACTGACTCATTGTCCCCACGATGCCCTGTCGATTCTCGCCGGTCATTACCACCCCGTCGCCGATCTGTCTCCCCGATGCTTCGGCGCACGAGCCCCGCTCGAGAGGAAAACTGACAGCCGCAGTTCCGGAGGCAAGAACTGCGTCGTCATCGAACTTTCTAAGACCTCCTGTTTGTCCGACCAACGAAATTGATGTGCTAGTAGAAGGTGTTGCTGTACGTGCACTTGTCGACACAGGCGCCGTCGTTTCTGTAATTAGTGAAAAACTATGTCGCGATTTGAGAAACGTTACAACGCCGCTTACGAATCTTGCCCTGCGTACAGCCACCTCCCATTTCATCGCGCCGACAGCTCAGTGCACAGCACGCGTTTTTATTCAAGATGTTTGGTACGCCGTCAACTTTGTTGTTCTCCCACGTTCATCTTACGACGTCATACTAGAATGGGATTTCCTTTCTACCCACCAGGCCCTCATCGACTGCGCTCGTGCTGAACTCACGTTGACAAATCCGTGCCTTGATATCGACCACCACAGTCCCTCGAGAGTGTTTGCCGCAGCTGACGTCCGCATCGCGCCGTTGTCCGCCGTCCTAGTGCCTGTGTTTTCCCCTGCTGCCACTAACTCGACGCTCGTGTTCCAATCAACTATAGCTAGTGTGCAACACCGAACCATCGTCCTCCCGTTTGCCGTCATCAACTTTTTCAATGGTTCGGCGGTACTTTATGCGTGCAACGTTTCTGCTTGCCCATACATCCTGCTACGCGGCGAGTGTCTGGGAAGCCCCGAGACCTTAAATTGTAATTTCGAAGACCCGATCGATCCAGACAAGCCATTTTTACCGACTTGTGTCATTACACCCGCAACTGACGATAATGAACCTATGGATGTATTCCGCAAGTCCATTGATTGCAACCTCACGCCTGGGCAGCAGGAACAGCTGATCAAGCTCCTACAGCGTTTTCGGACCTCGTTTGACCACAATCAGCCTTCCTTAGGTCGAGCGTCATCTGTTGTTCATCTTATAGATACCGGTCAAGAGACGCCATTACGGCAGCGTCCATATCATGTGTCAAATACCGAACGCCGTGCCATCAATGAACAGGTTGACGACATGCTGACACGTGGCATAATCGAACCGTCAAGCAGTCCCTGGGCCTCTCCAGTTGTGTTGGTGAAGAAGAAGGACGGATCCATCAGGTTTTGCGTGGGCTACCAACGTCTCAACCGAATCACGCGCAAGGTTGTCTATCCGCGGCCACGCATTGACGATGCCTTGGACTGCCTACAGGGAGCCGAATTTTTCTCTTCTTTAGATCTGCGCTTTGTATACTGGCAGGTATCAATGGGAGAGGCTGATTGCGATAAAACAGCTTTCATCACGCCCGACGGGCTTTACGAGTTCAGAGTCATGCCCTGCGGCCTCTGCAACGCGCCAGCTACTTTCGAGCGAATGATGGACTCTATACTTCGAGGCCTCAAATGGAACGTTTGCCTTTGTTATTTAGATGACATTGTCGTCTTTTCAACTGATTTCGAAACCCATTTAACCCGCCACGAGAAAGTCTTCGCGTGTATTTCTGACGCGGGGCTGCAAATGAATCTGAAGAAGTGCCATTTCGCCACTCAAAAGCTTACGATCCTTGGCCACGTGGTTTCAAAAGACGGCATTCATCCTGACCCTGCCAAACTTACAGCCCTTTCAGCGTTTCCTAAACCGACCACCATGAAAGAGCTCCGAAGCTTCATAGGCCTGTGCTCTTACTTCCGGCGCTTCGTTCGCAATTTCGCGACGATCATCGCTCCTTTGACCAAGCTCCTCGCCAGCTCTAGAGACCTTTCAGCCTGGTCTGCCACCTGTGACAATTCTTTCAATGAACTGCGCCGTCTCCTCACGTCGCCGCCTATTCTGCGACACTACGACCCATCGGCACCCACAGAGATCCACACCGACGCTAGTGGTGTTGGGCTAGGCGCTATTCTTGCGCAGAAGAAAGACGGCTTCCAAGAGTACGTGGTTGCCTACGCAAGTCGAACTCTTAGCAAAGCCGAAATCAACTATTCCGTCACTGAAAAAGAATGCCTGGCCATTATTTAGGCGATAGAGAAATTTCGACCTTACTTGTACGGGCACCCTTTTGACGTCGTGACTGACCACCACGCCCTCTGCTGGTTGTCGTCACTGAAGGATCCAAGCGGTCGCCTCGCCCGATGGGCATTACGCCTCAAGGAATATAATATTCGCGTGGTATATCGCTCCAGCCGGAAACATTCGGACGCAGACGCTCTATCCCATTCGCCCCTACCCCCTGACCCGGACTGCTGCGAAAGTCTAACCTGTGGTGCTACTGCCGTCAAAACGCCGACATGCCATCTGAGCAACGCAAGGACCCGTGGGTTGCTTCGATTCTAGACATCCTGGCTGGGCGGACGGCTTCCCCCCCTTCTCGCACGTTGCGTCGGCAAGTCGAGCACTTCGCCACTCGCGTCGGCGTGCTGTACCGACGCAATTACGCACCCGGTGGACGTCAGTGGCTACTCGTGATTCCACGTCATCTGCGATCCGAAATATGTTCCACGTTTCTTGATGACCCCCAATGTGGACACGCAGGTTTCCTGAAGACTTATTCTCGCATACGTCTCCGATATTACTGGCGTGGCATGTACCGTTTTATGCGACAATACGTTCGGGCCTGCTCGATGTGCCAGAGACGAAAAACTCCCCCTTATCACGCCAGCGGTACCTTGTTGCCCTTATCATGCCCATCCCGACCATTTGACCGCGTCGGCATCGATATCTATGGTCCCCTTCCCAACACTGCGGACGGTAACCACTGGATCATAGTTGCCGTCGACCATCTCACGCGGTATGCCGAAACTTCATCCCTTCCCTCGTCTACAGCAAAAGACGTTGCGACTTTCGTACTTCACAACATGGTATTACGTCATGGAGCACCTCGGGAGTTACTGAGTGATCGTGGTCGCGTATTCTTGTCAGACGTCATCACAGCATTGCTGCGTGAGTGCCACGTCGTTCACCGCACTACAAACGCCTATCATCCCCAGACCAATAGAATTACAGAGCGGTTCACCCGCACCCTTGGTGACGTGCTGTCTATGCATATCTCGTCAGACCACTCCAATTGAGACCGAGTGCTCCTGTTTATCACGTTCGCCTATAATACCGCCATTCAAAGCACTACTGGGTTCTCTCCTTTTTTCCTCCTTTACGGACGCAAAACTTCTTGCAATATGGACACCATTCTTTCGTACAAACCTTACTCCTCAGAGTCCACGACTTTGTCTCAAGCCGCTACATACGCTGAAGAATGCTGCCAACTGGCAAGATCATTCTTAACCCAAGACCAAGGACGCCAAAGGCACCTCCATAACGCATCAAATAACACTACTTCCTACGATCCACGTTCACTCGTCTGGCTGCATGTCCCTTCTGCTACAAATGTCCTTTCTACCAAGTTGGTCCCCAAGTATCACGGCCCATATCGTGTGCTACAAAAAAAGTCACCAGTGAATTACCTCATTGAGCCACTGGAACCATCTTCTCACCAGCGTCGTCGTGGCCAGAAATTGTCCACGTCTCGAGACTTAAGCCCTGCTACGACCCTCCCGTGTTTACTTGTCCATAGGTCGCCAGGATGGCTCCTTATTTCGCGGGGAGTAATTGTAATGAATTAAGGAATCTGAATAACGGACGCTCTGCTGGCATTGAAGAAGACGATGATGATCAATGGATGTAGTAGTAGCTCGCGCACGCCGCTCGCCATTAGCCAGACCTGCCTGATAAAGCACATTTTGCCAAGCTGCGTCTGAAACTTTTTCGACGAACAACACCTCTATTTTAGTATGTATGTATGTATGCATGTATGTATGTATGTATGTATGTATGTATGTATGTATGTATGTATGTATGTATGTATGTATGTATGTATGTATGTATGTATGTATGTATGTATGTATGTATGTATGCATGTATGTATGTATGTATGTATGTATGTATGTATGTATGTATGTATGTATGTATGTATGTATGTATGTATGTATGTATGTATGTATGTATGTATGTATGTATGTATGTATGTATGTATGTATGTGAAGCTAGATGTGGCAGATTTGGTCTGGCTCATACGCCATGTTTATTCTTAAGGCACATTCTCCTCCTCAGCTTCTACCAACCATCGGTATACCTTCTTACGTAACAGGATTCCCCTCCCACTGAAAAAATGCGCGCGTTACATATTAGAATACATGATGAACAAGTAAGCTTAGAACACAAAAAAAATGTCCAAATGAGCTGTAGTTCGACATCACATTGAAGTTCCGTAAGATCGCACAAGGACTTCACAGGAGAGGGCAGCAATCCAGGGTTATCAAGTACCGCTCTGGTGGGCGAGGCTGGCTGTTACGCTCTGGACAACATCAGCATGCTTTGAGCGTGCAGACAGAAGGAAACGCAGCCAGCATTCTTGCGAGGGAAGAACGAGGTTGCAACGCCTTGCAGGATCGACAGTTTTGTTGGTGTCGCATTTTAGGGGCGAAGCTCCTTATAGCGGCACCCGTTCATCTCTCGTAGTCGTAGTAGTAGTCGTAGTGCGTAACCAGTCTTATATTTTGACCTCCAAGGTGGTGCCGGTGAGATATTTCTACTGTGCGTTGTTGAACAATAAAAAATTCGCAGCGTGTGCGTTAACTAAAAGCCGAAATCTCCTGTCTCTCATTTCCTAATAGAAGTCATTGACATGTACATTGTGCACTATCTGACAAGAAAGGATTGCTACATTGAGCAAAACATCCTCGGTTTTAGAAAGGTTTAGCGAGGGTTGGGCCGCACTGCCATGAATACAGTGAACTAGTGTATACCATGAACTCAAGGTGGTTTAAGGTGGGAAGTAGACGCGAAGCACAAGCCGTAAGAAAGTGTGCGTGTGCTACGTACCTCTCGTTTAGTCCTTGGAATGTCCGCTGGATAACCGTGCATAGGAAGAATATATGATGAAAAGATGTGAGATAATGATACTTGGAGTGTTGAATAGATGGACGAACGGGCACACAGACAGATGTATGGACGGACTCATGGATGGCTGCACCGACGCATGGACGCATGGACGGAAGCAGGGGCGGATGCATGGAAGAACGCAGCGACGGCCGCACAGATGGACGTGCAAACGCACGAGCAGACGCAGGCACGGATGGGCGAATGGACGCTTGGACGGTCGCACAGACGGACGCATGGACGGACGGAAGCGAGAACGAATGGATGGACGGGTGGTTTGCCTCACTCTCCTTCACTCACTCCGTGGATATGCAGCCATTTTTTCGTCGTGAGTGATCCAAACGCCGGGCATGCAGTTTGCGTGCCCGTTGATCATATCATCATCATCATATTTTATTTTCTTAAAGACCCCACAAGGGGTTATTACATAAGAAGTGGATGTACAGGATATAAAAACATTTGCCACATAAGGGGTTGGTATACAGAATATAAAACTTTTGCTACATTCAAAGTATAAAATATTGCTACATAGGTGTGGGTATATACATTGCCTTAAAGTTTCACTGACCGAGATGAGTAGTTACAATTTTAGCGAAAGTTGATGGGCAGGTGATTGTGACGACGTGGTTTGGGAGGTCGTTCCAGTCCTTCACAGCACGCGGAAAGAAGGATGCGGAGAAGGTAGCAGTCCTAGTGCGGTAACGGGAGACTTGGAGGGGGTGGATGGTGCGGTGCGAAATGTACGTTGGAGGGATGACGTATGGAGGATGGTTGAAGGGCGAATGAAACAGCTTATGAAACAGGGAAAGAGTGGCTATGCGGCGTCGAAGGCCAAGTGGCTGCAATCCAGTTTAGGCTTTTAAGGATAAAACACTGATGTCATAAGAATATGACTAATGTATGAATCGGACTGAGCGATTTTGAATTGATTCAAGGTCATTGATTAGGTAAATTTGAGGTAGATTCCATATTGCAGAGGCGTATTCCAGTTTTGGCCTGGTGAGGGATGAGTATGCGAGAAGTTTTACGTGTTGAGGTGCGCAACGCAGATGACGTTTCACGAATCCCAATATTTTGTTTGCAGATGAGATAATGTTTGTGACATGCGCATTCCAAGTTAGATTGGCGGACGGTGTGACACCTAGATATTTGAAACACTGTACTATTTCTAGAGGGGCGTTAGTGATTTGGTATGGGAATAGGAAAGGATTTTTGCGGCGAGTGAATGAGACAACCTTACACTTGTTGGGGTTAAGTTTGAGAAGCGAATTGTCACACCATTCTTGAATGTTGTTCAGATCGTGTTGTAGGGTTAGTTGATCGGAAGCATTGGTTATTGTATGGTAGATCACGCAATCGTCGGCGAACATGCGGATTTTGCAAGACACAGTTAGTGGTAGGTCATTAATGTAGATTAGAAATAGCAAGAGGCCAAGGACGCACCCGTGCGGTACTCCTGGCGTTACTTCGAGAGGTTCAGAGGATTCATTATTTACGTGCACGAATTGAGAACGATTAGCTGAAAAAGATTTAATCCATCTTAACACGTTAGGGTCAAGATTTAGCCCGGATAACTTCTGTATTAGTTTGTTGTGTGGAACTGTATCAAATGCTTTTGCGTAGTCAAGGAAAATGGCGTCAGTCTGAAAGTTGGTGTCAAGATTTGTATGTATGTCGTGAAGAAAGAGTGCTAATTGTGTTTCAAAGGAAAGTCCCTTGCGGAAACCATGCTGACAGGTGTGAAAGAAACTATTGGAATTGAGGAAGCTGATAACATGAGAATATTTGACATGTTCCATGATTTTGCATGGGATGCTTGTTAATGAAATGGGACGATAATTGAGTGGGGAGTTGCTGTCGCCTGCTTTGTAGACTGGAATGACCTTACCAATTTTCCAGTCATTCGGAAGGTCGCCGCTGCTGAGTGACTGTGAGAATATGAGGTGCAAGTATGGTACAATTGTATCGGTAATGTTCTTTAACAGTTTAGAATTAATTTCGTCAATGCCACTTGACGAGGAAAGTTTAATGTTTTTTATTAGGGAAGAAATGCCGTCCGCGGAAAATGCTAGCGGAGGCATGCTGGAACCTATCAGGATGGTTGTGTGAACGGAAGGCATACTAGGTTCTCTGGTGAACACCGACGAGAATGCAATGTTAAAAATATGAGCACACTCGGCATTTGTGGTCACTTCACCGGATTCATTAGTAAGGGAGATAGTGCGAGATAGTTTTGGATTGACGGTCTGCCAAAATTTTTTTACGTTATCACTCAGCATGTTGGGTAGGTTCTTGTTAAAAAATGCGTGCTTGGCGTTGCGAATTGCTGTAAGATAGTCATTTTCGGTGGAGTAGTATTTATCCCATGCGCATGGCGTTCCTTTAGATTTTGCCTGGCGGAAAAGGCGTTTTTTCTTGTTGCTTAGTCGGTTTAATGTTTTAGTATACCAGGGCTTTTGCTGCGTGGCACGAAATGTGGTCTTCGGAATAAACTTATTTTTTAGTTCGATTAGTTTTTGTTTAAAAACTATCCAATTTTCATTGACGGATCGGCTACGGAAGTTGACTTCAAAATCGGGGAAGAAGCTACTGAGTTCGTTGTTAATTTCTTGATAGTTACCTTTATCATATAAACATATTGTTTTGTTTAGCATTTCATGGCGCTATGGGGAAAATGCGAAATCTGCATGGATAACTTTATGGTCGCTAATTTTATCGAGATAGGAAATCGACGATAAGCTAGAAGGATGGGTGGTTAGAATGAGATCAAGGATGTTTGCGGAATTGGCGGCGACACGTGTTGGCTCTGATAGAAGTTGTGATAAGTTAAAGTTGAAACAAGCATCTAGAAATTTTCTCGAGTCTTTCTGGTTTCCTTGTGCGGTTGTTCCGGTTTGCCAGTTAATATTAGGAAGGTTAAAGTCACCAAACAGCAAAATATGGGCATTCGGGTGGGCTTTGGTGAGCGCATTTAGTATATCGTTGAATTTGTTTGCGAAGTCTGGATTTGCATTTGGTGGTCTGTAGCAGACACCAAGCAGTAGTGTGTGGGGTGGAGCCCGGCAATGTAGCTTTAAGATTTCTATGTCATATGCTATGTTGATTACGGAACATGATATTTCCGGGCCGACGACGATCAGTACGCCTCCTCCGCAAGTGCATTCGCAATCTTTTCGGTATAAGTGAAAGTTAGGAAGATCTGCAAGAACTTCAGTGTCCGTCACGTCATTGGTAAGCCATGTTTCGGTTAATACAACAAGATTGGCATTAGATGACGTCACAAGGCTAGATACTTTTTCTCGTTTCGGTAGAAAGCTGCGTATGTTAGTGAAGATTACAGATAAGTAAAAATTGTTTTGTGCTAGATGTCGGGGGCGGTTCGTTACTTTCTTCGTTCGAGGGATTTGCTATGCGATTTCTTTTACAGTTTGTGAAGCATTGACGAAAATGTAACGTTTTGAGCCCATATGAAGGGTTTTATAACGTATCTGAAACTTTGCTTATTTTGCTTTCGCGAAATAACTAAGTGTCGGCGAGCGGTTCGGACAGACTGGGAGAAGTCTTCGCCGATGCTGAAGTCGGTTTCTCTCAGCATGGGTGCATTTGTAAGTACGGCCTCTTTGGTTTTATGGAAGGTGAACTTTGCTATCATAGGGCGGTTGCGATTAGTGGCATGGCGTCCGAGGCGATGTGCGCGAGCTATTTCTTTTGGGTCGATGACTACTTGGAGGTGTTCACAGCAGTGTCTGACAATAAGCCCTTCAGCTTCTGCATTTGTTTCGGCTGGGTTAGGAACGGGAAGGTTGTAGAATATTAAGTTATTACGTCGTGAGCGGTTTTCTGCGTCGTCTAATTTAGCCTCCAGTTTGGAGACCAAACGGTTCGTTTCAGTTGCGTCCGTACGGATCACTTCAAGATCTGCATGTAGACGCGACAGGTTCTGGTAGTGGTTTTCTACTTCAGTCATGCGTTTACTTAGGTCAGTTATGGTTTGATCATGGCCTACCATAACTTAGGTCAGTTATGGTAGATCATGGCTGATTGGGCGCTTGAGTTCCTGCAGAGTACATGGGGTTGTTTTGTGGCCTTTAGAGAATTTTCTAAGGCGATGGCGCAGATGTTGAGACTGAAGGCGCAATCTTGAACGCTGGTGCTGAAAAGTTTTTTGGCTTTTCTTTCTGCGGAGATGGCTCAAATGCGGAATCAGTCTTTTCTATAGTGGTCGTTGTGGTGGCGGTGGTGGTGGTCGTTCTTCACGACATTCTTTAAGCCGCAAGTATGCTTGCGATGTGGCTTTAGTTCTTCGTTGTCTTTGTTGATGTGACCGTTTTAGCTGTTCGGTCTCTCCTTGTTGCTTTTCATGGCATTGCTGATTTTGCACTATCTTATGAGGTGAACTTCCTTTAGAAACATGAGCCCGCCTATCTTTGCAGGTTGATGTGACCAGCAAATAGTTGATACTTGTTAGGGTGTCACAATTCGTGTCAGGCAATGAAGATAGTGCGCAAGAATTGACAGAAAAATCTGCTGAAGCTCTTGCGACGACATTTCTAATGGGCGTTTATGGCACAGGGCAGTGCTTGAGAGTTGATCCTTGCGAACCTCCTGTGTTGACTGGGCTCTCAGGTGGCTGGGAACTCGACGGCGACAATGCGAATTGATTGGTTCGGTCAGATTCTCCCTGGGGTTGTTTCTCTGTGTCCGCAACTTTGGAGATAAGCTGTTCCGATGCATGAATGTGAATGGTTGGCCCTAGGCTTGGCTGAGTATATTTTGAGTTCCGCAGCTCTAACCCGACCATAGTGGACACGTGGGCGAAGTGAGCAACCAAGGGCTCAAGTGACGGAAGACCAGGTGGAAGGTTGGGAAAACGTCTGCGTGGTCTTTCTGTAAGCATAGGGCTAACTTAACCGGACGGGAATTGTATATTCATGCTCTGCGCTTGAAAGCGTGAAGGATGCTTATGACTGCGATGACTGAGTTCGAATGCACTGAGAGTGCGTGTGCTAATTGAGTCTTCATTATAGCCTTGAAACCAGGTGATCATTTCTTCTTTTATTCTTTGCCAAGACTCGTCGTTCTCGAATATGTGGGTAAGGTCAAATTTAAATGCTTTACCAGTGGCGTAGTCGCTGAAGTTCATAACCATCTCCCGTTCCGAACATGATACAGCGGTAGCGTGGAGCTCGAACGGGTCAAACCAGTCCTGTGCAGGTCCATCGTCCACTGCTCCGGTGTACTTGGGATTGTCAAGGTCGTCTGATGGTGCTGTTATGATGCTGGTCTTGGTGTAGAGTTGGAATATACTTATGTTGTCCACGTTCGGTCAATGCATGTTGCTGAGATGTTCGATGATGATGGCCGGTTGATGAAGTGGCCGGCAGGTCTTCATCCTGTTGACTCATGTGACGCCAGATGTGGGAGACGCGGCCTGGCTCATACGCCATTTTCATTCCTAAAACACTTCCTCCTCCTCAGCTTCTACCAACGATCGCTATACCTTCTTACGTTACATGTATGTATGTATGTATGTATGTATGTATGCATGTATGTATGTATGTATGTATGTATGTATGTATGTATGTATGTATGTATGTATGTATGTATGTATGTATGTATGTGTATGTATGTATGTATGTATGTATGTATGTATGTATGTATGTATGTATGTATGTATGTATGTATGTATGTATGTATGTATGTATGTATGTATGTATGTATGTATGTATGTATGTATGTATGTATGTTCAAATTGCCTGCAGTACGCAAAGGAATGCTTTCCATTGAACAGCATTAACACCATTCTCCCTTTATACTTTCTACTTCTTCAGGATAGATTTTATACCACAATGAAGACAAAGCGTTATTCACAACGGAACGTAACATATCATTACTGACCAATAAGCATTTTACATACGTCTAGATCGCTTTGTTACTTATTTACACGAGTGAGGAGCCACTGTCACGAGTGGTTTACGATAACACGGAATGATTCCGGTGTTTCACTCACTCATTGTCATTTATTTCGCGGATATGCCATGATCATTCTTCAATGTGCCAACTTATCCAAATTAACACACTTTTAGGAGTGAACTTAGCATGTAAAAATCTTGCATCTTCTACATTAGGTAATACTTAAACTTTATCGCTCAACACAAAGATTCGCAGAAACCAAAGTAGACGGGGCGTTTAAATGAAAATGTACCAGAATGTGTATGTAAATAAATACTTTCTTCGCAGTATACACTGCATTGCTAATCACAATGATCCCATCAATCAATGAATAAAATAATGTATTGTTCCTAGATGTAATGGTCATCACGAGAGCGAATACTTCACAGCAGCGTAGAGTTCGTCGTACGAGTTGAGGTGTTTCTCTTTCAGATTTTGTTAAATGGACCATACACACAGAAAGTGTGGTGAGGAAAAGTTGGTCGACTTAGCACTTTCGGCTGTCAGAAATTAGATAAAGCGTCCCGGTGTAAGATAAATTTACCCGCGCAAAAAGGCAAAACACTTAAGAAAAGCTCACACACGTGCGCTGTACTCACAACTAATTTATTATGTTGAAAGCAAAGCCTTATTTATAGTAAAACTTCAAGCAACAAATAGAAAACAGGACAAAAATAAGTGAAGTTTAAGGTCCTGCTTTTGACGTAATAAATCAGCTGCTATGTAAGCGCTGTATGTGTGTTTCCTCTTAAGCGTTTCGTATTTTTGCGCTACTTTAATCACGAACCTAGGATCGCAAGGAGCAGTTTTAGCATGGCTACTTCCAAATCGCCAAATCTTGCGATGAGAACGCCATGCTATCTCACACGCACTCCCGCGTCAATTGGGCGATGCATTTAGGGGCGAAACTCCTTATGGTCGAGGCGTGTTTTCCCATCGTCATAGCCAGCCAATGATGATAACGCAAAGGACGATGAAGAACAAGCGCGTTCCATACTACACACTCTCTTTCTAGCATCCCGGCACATCACATACAAGGCACTCACTATATACGCCACGGCGATGACGATGAAGCCGATGAGCGTCCCAATATGCCCCAAGATGCCTTTCGTATGACTGGATATAGCCAACAACCAGAAGGAGAACCTGCCTACACCTCGTCTTTGCCAGCTTCAATCTAGATCAGTTACCGCAATGCAATTATAACGAAGGCAAGAGAAAATTCACAACTGAACACAACATAATATTCATAAATAATAAACGTTGTGACACATTTCACTGATCCCTTGACATATTCCAATGACATCTGGAAACATTATTCACGCAAATGAGACCCCGGCGATTGCGTACATTAAGGCGTGCACCAGGCGTGCCTGGTTTTGGGCTACCAGGCGTGCCTGGCAGCCCAAAATCCCGAGATCCGCCCGGCGAGCAAACCAATCTCGGGTAGGCTGAGGTCTTCGCGCCTTGGGCCTAGTCCAGGCCCAGGCTGTTTTGTTTTTGTGGGGCGGGCAGGGTTCAATGCAAAGTGCGAACAGTGTCCAAGAATGACTTGGTGGCGGAAGTGTTTTCAATCACAATGGGGAACGCACAGGATTTCCTTGTGATTATCTCTATACTAAGCAACGTGATTTTCCAGTGCAAGGGCACCAAAGCCAGAAATAGGACGACACGCAAGCACTGTGTCCTCCTCTGTGGTTTTTGTTTTGAAAGCTCAAATAAAAGAACACGGAGACGAAGCATAGAAATCACAAAGGACACGCGCTTTCATACGACTGGCTGTTTAGTTGTTGAAACATGAACTATAGAAACTTATTCGTATGTAAACGTATCCGTATAGAACTGCGCAGGCCACTTCTGGTACCATGTCAGCCCACCAAGCGACCTCAATGTGAAAAGACAATCACAAAACTGCTGAAAGCAGAAATATTTTTTTGTATGATACTGGAATATAATCATGGCGTACGCCGTCGTATTTTTAAATGCGGAATTGCTCCAGCAATTTCTTTATATAGTTAAAAAGCGCTAAAATTAATGTTCGATTGACGTCCGTCACGTAGAAAGAATCTATCCCGAGTGACAAGAGCATTCAATAAGCGTCATTGGTTTGTGATTTTTGCTGTGCCTTAAATAATGTGCTGGAATCGATATAATCGAAAATGAAAACATAGTGATTGTTAGTGATATGGATGTCAACCTACTTGACAACTCGCCCGCTATCTTTGTGACCTACTTTATTTACTCAAGTTACACACCTTTATTTTGATGGTGAATCCTATTGAGTGATTATGCATTACCCAACCTTCTAATCCCTCCAAGAACAGGCATTATTGTGAGTGGAAGTCAGTTGGGCGAGACTGAGCAAAGTTGCAAACAGCGAAGCCCAGACTGCAAGGTTCTTGTCGCACAATGTACTTGACAAAGGAAACCTGAGGCACGTACGAATCGAAGTGGACGTTTGTGGGAAGAGCAGGTGTAATTGCTTCGACATCCGGACGGACGTTTCACGTAATTTAAGATGCAGGTAGAGACTGCATACGAGAGCTCAGTGCATTTCACGGGCGTCGCAACGGTTGTCGGTGGCAGAGTCTAGGATCACGGAATATGCCTGCTTTTAGCCAGTTCTAAAAGCCGCAATTCCTTAGTAATTTCTCAGTAAACGCCACTATTCATCAGCAAGGTTGAATGCGTCGTCTACTATCCTATTTAGCATGTGGATAACCTTGTCAAACTCCGACTTGTCATTGTCGACTTTACGACATAAAGGCAGCACGTCCTGTATATACGAGATATACTGCTCTGTGGAAGACTTAGCACGGATGGACAACTCCTCCTTTGGGTCGCACAGCTTTTGATTGAAAATGTCCCAACTTCTGATCTTCTCCACGTAATTCTCGTTTCACACCTTGGTCGCGCCTTTCTGGTAGAACAACGCGTTGGCCAGCATGAAAGTCTTCTCTTTTCAGCTGATCACATTGGCACGTTCAATCTTCGACGTCAATTTCGTCCATACCACCCCACGTTTCCGGGAATTCGGATGTGTCAGCACGTACGTGGGTGGTGTTATGGCCAGTGCAGGCGTTGCAGTGGCCGATGGAGAAGTGGTTGGGCATCAGTGCCATCTTCTATCATGAAAAGCCAGACTGGATGACCACTGCGGATCTCCGTTGTAAAGCCCTTACTTTAGCGCGCACCTACACCAACTCCTCACGAAGATCACGAATACACGGGAGACAGAAAGGAGTATATCTACAATATTTACAAGCATCTGTGTCACCATAACACTGCCAGTATTTCACGTGGTGAGTCAACTTCTTCTTCGTCTGTTTCTCTGTAACGGCAAGCTTATGCCCGCTGCCTCGTAATAATATGACCGAACGTTATCATTTTTATTTTCAACACTACTTCTGCTCCCATTTCCGGATCTGGATTCTTTTACAAGTTATTTTGAACAAGGAGGCAATAATCGAAACATTACTAAACAAATACTACCATTACTCAACCAAACTGGTTGCGCCGGGAACCAAAGCAGGTTATAGCAGTTGAGAAGATGACGCATACGAAGCCCGATAGCGCTATGGCGATGTAATGAATTGTTATATGGGGTTTAACATCCCAACACCACCGTATAATTATGATAGACGCCGTAGAAGATGGATCCGGAAATTTCGACCACGCGAAGTTCTTCACGTGCACCCACAACTGAGCAAGCACACGTGCCTACAGCATTTTCGCCTCCATCGAAAATGCAGCCGGCGAAGCCGGGATTCGACCCTGTGACCTGGGGTCAGCAGCCGAGTACTTTAGCCACTAGACCACCAAGGTGGGGCTGCCAAGGCGATGTAGTCTTGAAGGTAAAGCTGGGACTTTTTCAATTACGAAACAACAACAACAACAACAACAATAATATTAATAATAATAATAATAATAACAAATAATATAAATGTTATTACTAATGATAGTATAACTGCTGTAGTAAGATTCGAACTATGCTCGATGAAGGATTTTCCGAGAAATGTATCGGCCGTCTTTGACCTGTAGATTCGCCCACTGAGTCCCCAGAGTTTACTCCGCTAGATTTCTTTCCTTAGGGATACCGTGAAGGTCATGTCTACATCGAGGTGACCACAATGCCAGAAAAATACTGAAGTGAAAAAATATATATGTGCCACTGAATAAGTCCAGGAACGCTGGGAAAGGCCTTAGAAAATGTGCTGACTCCATGTAGCTAGTGCATAGGCGCTGACGAAGGGCTGGTTGAGTACGCTCTGCAACAGCCCATGGCGTCTCAATAAATGTTTGGACTTATATTAGGTTGATTTTTTTCTAATATCTAGCATATATCTTTCTGAAAACTTAGCTATTAAAAAAACGAACGCATTTTCATTCATTCTGTTTATTTGTCTGCATTCAGCCCTGACAGCCAGGTAATAAGCATGAAAGTATGAATAAGTATGAAGTACGAGTAGTTAACGTTGCAACTTACACGAAATCGTGCCATATCGTTGGGAAGTATGTACAAGAGCAATCGCAAGTAATAATGAAAACATGACTAAAATTGAGCTGCTGCCTGTTTTTAGGAATTGCTACACCACGAAAGTGAGACGCGCCCTCGCAAAATAATAGAGCGTTCATTCTGCATTGTTTCGTCATAAAGTTTCTTTAAATTACCTGGAGGGTACACTGGTGTTGCGATCTTTCAGCGACCATCGGGATTGTGGGTATGACATGGATTTGTCTATTCTTCTCACATGCTGGTGGCGAACGCGCTTGTAGCTTCGTTTATTGCTGTGCTTTGGTTTTGTTCTGAATGGGAAAAAACTGCGTTGAACATTATGAGCTGATTTAAAATTGTGATCGTAAAAGGTGAAGGCAGTGAAGCGTAACTGCTGAACGTCTCGCCATCGTTGTTTTGTGCCAAAGCAGCTTCGAGCCACGTGAAGCCAAAAGGAAGGTGAAACGCGAAAACTAGGCAAATTCATGTCATACCCACAATTCTCATGCTCGCTGCAGCGCTATGCGTTGCAACTCCCAAAGACACTTGCGCCAATGTTCCCTCTAGTGTATATTTAGGAAACTCTCTGTGCTTCGCTAGAAGGGCGAAGGAATTAACCCTACAACAACAAATTGAAATGTCATGCGAAGAGCGGCGGGGTATCGAAACTTGAAGTCCGCACCTTAACCAGAAAGCACGCAGGAAACGAACATACGTAGGACGAGTGCGGACAAACAACTGTCACAGCTAGGAAGGCTGACAATTCAAACAGAAAGAAGCACTAAATAAACACACACACACACACACACACACACACACACACACACACACACATATATATATATATATATATATATATATATATATCCCCTGATGAAGGGAGATCCCCTCCCGAAACTGTTGGGAAATAAATATATTTATCCTTGTTGACAACGCTCCCGTTGTGCCATATCCCATATATATATATATATATATATATATATATATATATATATATATATATATATATATATATATATATATATATATATATATATATACCGAAAACAAAAGTGATGCTGGGTCGGGGGAAAAGTTATTCGTATAGAAAAGAAGACGCACGTTCGAAGTGATTTTATGGACGTTTCGGCCGTGGGTCCGGCCTTCATCAGAATCAACTCAGATTCTGATGAAGGCCGGACCGCCGGCCGAAACGTCAATAAAATCCCTTCTTACGCGCGTCTTCTTTCCTATACGAATATATATATATATATATATATATATATATATATATATATAGTTGCATTCGAAGTACAAGATGTACAAAGAGCCCGAACCTCGAGATTACCTATACGCACTTCGACTACCCAATATGGAGGTTTAAACCCATATCAACGCGGGCGGGAGGGGGAAGGGAGGCGCGGCACGACGACCTTTAGAGAGCGCATGCCCGAGGCATGGCCATCGCGCTATCTCTCTACTGATGACAAAAAATGCTGCTACCTTCTCGTTCTCGTTCTTTTAAATTGCAACCTGTTATCATATTGTAGCGATGCTGAGGCAGACAGGCTACAAAAAAAGCGTCTTTATTAGGGCGAACTTGTGCCCACGAGTCTAATGACTATGGTCGTCGAGTCCGAGTAGCCGAGTGGCACCGATTCAACTATCTTCTTCTTTCTCGTCGGCCAAGCGCACGAACGCGCGGCGCATGCCAGCCGGGTCTTGCTGGTGCCACGATGATTGCGGCGGGCTACATGAACGTGGCCAACCTGTCGCGGCATTATCTCCCTCCTCAGACGCATCGTCCCGATGCTTGAGACAGTGAAAAGATACATGCGCACTCTCACTCGTTTTCCGGCGATCTGTCATGATAGGGCTTCATGCGGACTACGTGCACCACTTCCGTGGGATTGTGGCGTCTTGAGCTCACGTGTCCCGCGGATCTGACTTCATAAGTGACGTCGCTGATACGGTTGAGTACTTCATAAGGGCCGAAGTATCGACAAAGAAGCTTTTCAGAGAGTCCGCGGCGGCGCACTGGGATCCATAGCCACACTTTGTCACCGGGATGATAAAGTGCATCACTACGTCGCTTGGTGTACCAACTAGAGTCGACGCGCTGTTGACGGCGTATTCAGTATCTTGCCATTTGTCGTGCTTCTTCGGCTCTTTGCAAAAAGTCATCCAAGTCAGCTGGATAGCTGCTTTCGTCCTGTAGTGGTAACATGGCATCCAGTGGGATGGTCACTCTTCGGCCGAATACTAATTTGAAAGGGGCAATGTGGGTTGTTTCTTGAACGGCTGTATTATATGCGAATGTTACGTAGGGTAATATTTCATCCCACTGTTTATGTTCAACATCAACGTACATTGATAGCATGTCGGTCAGAGTTCCGTTGAGGCGTTCGGTTAAGCCATTTGACTGAGGGTGATACGCCATTGTTCTTCTGTGATCGGTATTTGTCATGCGCATCAGACAATGCATAAGGTCTGCAGTAAATGCGGTGCCCCGATCCGTAATAACGACGATGGGCGCACCATGTCTGAGAACTATGTTGTTCACAAAGAACTTGGTGACTTCAGCAGCTGTCGCACTGTACAGAGAGTCAGTCTCAGCGTAACGGGTCAGATAGTCTGTAGCTACGACAATCCATTTCTTGCCTGTACATGATGTCGGGAAAGGTCCTAGGAAGTCCATGCCGACTTGTTGGAATGGGGCATCCGGAGGGTCTATTGGCTGGAGAAGGCCGGCTGGTTTTACAGCTGGAGTTCTGCGCCGTTGACATTGACGACAAGTTTTCACGTAGCGCTGCACTGATGCGAGCAACTTAGGCCAATAGTACTTCAGGCGTATCCTGGCGAATGTTCGGCTTACACCCATGCGTCCAGATGTTGGCTCGTCGTGGCATGCATGCAGAATTTCCTGTCGCATTGCTGTGGGCACGACTAGTAAACACGTTTCGCCATTAGGTTCAAAGTTCCTTTTGTAAAGGACACTTCCTCGAAGGCAGAACGTAGAGAGCCCTCTGGAGAATATGCGAGGGACTTGAACGTCGAGACCCTGCAGGTGTTTTATAAGCGCCAGTAAATCCGGGTCATCTCGTTGTTGTTGAGCGATTTCGGATGTGTCGACAACGCCTAGAAACGGGAAGTCTTCCTCTTAAGGTACACTTGGATCGACGAGAGAGCGTGACAGGCAGTCGGCATCACTGTGTTTCCTTCCAGATTTGTATGCGACCGTAATGTCATACTCCTGCAGCCTAAGGCTCCATCTGGCTAGTCGACCTGACGGATCCTTGAGATTTGCCAGCCAGCATAGAGCATAGTGGTCGCTGACAGCTCTGAACGGTCTACCATAAAGGTAGGGTCAAAACTTATTTATTGCCCAGATGACTGCGAGGCACTCTTTTTCAGTTGCAGAGTAGTTTGCCTCAGCTTTTGAGAGTTTGCGGCTGGCGTAGGCTAACACTTTCTCTTGACCATTTTGCCACTGGACCAGGATGGCGCCGAGGCCGACATTGCTGGCATAGGTATGGACTTCAGTGTCGGCTGTCTCATCAAAATGGGCAAGTATTGGTGAACCCTGTAGCCGTTTTCTTAATTCATCAAAAGCTTTCTGTTGGTCGCTTTCCCATGTGAAGGGCACGTCGTCTTTCGTTAGTTTTGTAAGAGGTTCCGCAATCTTTGAGTTTTCCACAAATCGCCTATAGTAGGCACATAAACCCAAAAATCGACGCACTGACTTTTTGTCTTTGGGTGTAGGGAACCTCTGAACAGCGGCTGTCTTTTCTGGATCAGGACGAACACCGTCAGAACTAATGACATATCCAAGGAATCTCAGTTCTTCGAAGCAGAAGTGGCATTTTTCGGGTTTGATTGTCAAGTTTGCTGACCGGATGGCTTGTAGTACTGTGCGCAGTCGCTCTAGATGTTTGTCGAACGTTGTAGAGAATACCACCACGTCATCCAAATACACTAGGCATGACTGCCATTTCAATCCCGCGAGGACAGTGTCCATCATTCGCTGGAACGTCGCTGGCGCGGAACAGAGGCCGAATGGAAGCGCTTTGAATTCGTAGAGGCTATCTGGTGTTACGAATGCCGTTTTTTCACGGTCCCGCTCGTCGACCTCTATTTGCCAAGATCCGCTTTTCAGATCCAAGGAGGAGAAAAACTTTGCGGATCGCAGCCGATCTAGTGTATCGTCAATACGTGGCAAAGGGTAGACATCTCGTTTAGTTACACTGTTTAGTTTTCGGTAGTCGACACAGAATCTAAGCGTGTTGTCTTTCTTCTTAAGGAGCACTACTGGGGACGCCCATGGACTATTGGAAGGCTGGATGACATCATCCGAAAGCATTTCCTCCACTTGCTTCTTAATGATTTCCCGTTCTTTCTGTGACACTCGATATGGATGCTGGCATATAGGCCTCGTGTCGTCTTGCGTTTTAATTCTGTGTTTCGTAATTGACGTGCGCTGGACCTTCGAGGCAATTGAAAAGCAATCAGAGAATTCTTTTACTAAGGCGTAAATCTGTTTCTTTTGACTGTCCGGAAGGCTGTGGTTGACGGTCACGGATGTGTCTATGTTGCAGGCCACTGGTCGAGTGGTTGACGTCGTTGAGCTGCATAGTTCGGCCGCCATACAGAAGTCATGTAAATAAGCAATAGCCGTGCCTTGAGCTACGTGTTGTAGTTCTTTGGAGAAATTCGTAAGCAGAACATCTGCACGGCCATTCGTCAAGTGAACAAGACCCCGAGCTACGCAGACACGTGCTCCTGGGGGCCGTTGGTTCCCGTGGACGAGGTGCGCTGCGTGCTGTAGATGGGAGAGGAGTCACCGCCATCGCAACTGCTGCATTGCTATGTACTGTGGGTTGCCTGAGAACTTCAGAGTACGTTCGGGTAGGTCGAACCGGCTGCAGCTCACGCTCTGGTTCTCGTATGACCTGCCTCAGTTCGTCACGAACAACGTCTGTAACAGATAGTGCAGTCGGAGTCTGGGGAATTTGCAGTCTGCTCAGTTATTCCCTAATAACAGATCTAATGAGCTCTCGCAGGGCTTCAACGTCGTTTCGCACGCCTCCAGAGAATACCTGTGCAGATGCGCAGTTAAGATTCCGGTTGTACTGCCGAGCCCGCTGTTCCAGTGTTTTTTCGATGGCCGTCGCTTCCAAATAAAACTCAGCAACTGTGCTTGGAGGGTTGCGGACGAGAACGGCGAACAGCTCTTGCTTCACACCGCGCATTAGATGGCGCACCTTCTTATCCTCAGCCATGTTGTAGTCCGCGCGCTTGAACAGACGGACCATGTCCTCAATGTACATGGCAGCACTCTCGTTTGTGAGCTGGTTCCTGGATTGAAGAGCAGCTTCCGCTTTTTTTTCGGTCTATGTTCGCGAACGTAGCCACCGCTTGTCGTCGAAATACCTGCCAGGTAGACAACGAGGTTTCATGGTTCTCAAACCATGTCTTTGCGAAGTCTTCCAGGGCGAAGTACACGCGATGGAGCTTCTCTCTTTCGTCCCATCCATTCAAGCTCGCCACTCTCTCGAACAGGTCCAACCAATCTTCCACGTCCTCGTACGAGTCGCCTTGGAATACTGGCGGCTGGTGCGGTTGGCTGATGAACACTTGTGCCGGTGTTACCTGGCTAGTCATAGTGGTGGCGTCCATCGTTTGACTACCCCTTGTTGTGAAGTGGAGAGGACCAAACTCAGGTGAGTCACCTCGAAGACGGCAACTTGCCATCTGGTGTACAGGAGTCACTTCCACGGAGTTGACAGGCTGGTCGTCGGGGCTACGCTGTCTTGAGCTCGCGGGGCTTCGATTCATTACCCAGCACGTCCACCAGAAATGTAGCGATGCTGAGGCAGACAGGCTACAAAACAAGCGTCTTTATTAGGGCGAACTTGTGCCCACGAGTCTAATGACTATGGTCGTCGAGTCCGAGTAGCCGAGTGGCACCGATTCAACTATCTTCTTCTTCCTCGTCGGCCAAGCGCACGAACGCGTGGCGCATGCCAGCCGGGTCTTGCTGGTGCCACGATGATTGCGGCGGGCTACATGAACGTGGCCAACCTGTCGCGGCAATATATTTGACAACGTCCTACCCATCACGGAAGTGCTTTGGTGTTAAAACTCCAGGGCAAAATTTCTATTGTGTTTTAAAATATTTCTTCATCCCGATGTTTCCGTCTCCCTCTCCGAGGTATTTACCGTAAGTGGGAAAAAAACAATATAATTGGCGGTGCTGCGTCGAATGCTGTGCCCGGTCTCGTATCGCATTCACACGTGGCAGCCGGTGTTTTGTTAGCTTTTTTAGATGCGAAGCTCCTTATGGCGTGCTTGTGCGTTCCTCGTAGTACGTAACCACCAGTGACACATACCCGGAATAGGTATAACATTTGACCTCCAAGGTGGTGCCGGTGAGAGATTTATTCTGTGCGTTGTTTAACAATAAAAAATAGTGCTCAATGTACATGCTAATGGCTGCTAATGGGGAATGAGAGACAGGAGCATTCGGCTTTTATTCAACGCGCACGCTGCGATCCCCATTAGCAGCCATTGACTGGTACATTGAGCACTATCGGACAAGAAAGGGTTGCTACATTATACTCGCTGGGTGTAACCTCCTTAGTTTTAGAAAGGTTTAGCGAGCGTTGAGCCACAGGGCCATGTATACAATGAACTAGTGTATACCACGAATGAATTCGAGGTGGTTAAAGGGGGGAAGCAGATACGAAGCGCAAGCCGTAAGAAATTAAAAGCTGAATCCTCCTGTCTCTCATTTCACATTAGCAGCCACTGGCATGTACATTGAGCACTATCTGACAGGAAAAGGTTGCTACGTTATACTCGCTAGGCGTAACCTCCCTGGTTTTAGAAAGGTTTAGCGAGCATTGGGCCGCAGTGCCATGAATACAGTGAACTAGTATATACGATGAACTTAAGGTGGTTGAAGGTGGGAAGTACACCCGAAGCGCAAGCCGTAAGAAAGTGTGCGTGTGCCACCTCTCGTTTAGTCCTTGGAATGTCCACTGAATGGCGGTGCTTCTATATGGGGAATATATAATAAAAAGATGCGAGATGGTGGGACTTGGAGTGTTGAATAGATGGACGAACGGACACACAGACAGATGCATGGATGGACGCATGAAAGGACGCAGGGGCGGATGCATGAACGAACGCAGGGACGGGCGCACGAACAGACGCATGGACGGTCACACAGACGGACGCATGGACGGACGAATGCTTCGCCCCACTCTCCATCATTCACTCCATGGATATGCTGCCATTTTTTTATCCGTATGCCACCCTAAAATCACGTAATGTCCATTGTCAAAACTGATAGCCTCTTCAAGTGACCTGCGTGTGCGAGCCGCCTTTGATAAATACTTGAACTCCTATTTGAGAGCACCAAACACGCCATGCCTTAGGCGGCAATCACGGGGTATATGATTTAGCTCACTTAAAAAAACAGGCTGGAAAACAACCAAACAGCGCAGTTATCTTAGTACAAATTTGAAAACTTTATTATTTTCTAATAAGCGCTACAAGTTTTTTTATTGAAAGGTCTTTTCTAGAGTGACTATTTCAATATTTTATTAATCACTTGTTACCAAGCTTCGCAAATGGGCAAAAATTATTCCGACCTGTTCTCTATGCCTCAGAACAATACTGCTCTATTTTGAGGCACGTAGCCCTCATGAATAACTTTTTCTTACTTGGGGCTGTATACATCCTGTGTATCACCTGCGGCAAAAACGAAGGTTAGTTGAAAGTTCACGCTCCTGGTGTCTTTCGGGTCCTTGTAAATTTTACGCGAAACTTCTTTTGCTTGCGAATTTTCAGCAATGTGAGTGAACGGTGTCCGTAAATTAGCAAGCTGAACTGATGTATTACAGATCTCTCTGATTTTCCGCAAACATACATTTTTTGTACATGCATATGTTGTTCTCAATTGTTGGTATGTGCTGGCCATCGCGTACCGACGCCATTGCAGAGTCTAAGTATAAAAATAACATCTCCTTGACAACAAGTTATGCTTTGTGTGTTTATTTGACAAATATTTTTGTTTATTCGAAAACTAACGCTTGACACACCTTGCAAATTTTTGAATAAGATTTGAGCCAGAACTCGGTTTACAGATGCACTGTGACGGGGGCACAGGTCATAGCCGCAGTGCTGAAACATATGTAAAAAGATACGTGAACATTAGCGTCAACAATATATATATATATATATATATATATATATATATATATATATATATATATATATATATATATATATATATATATATATATATATATATATATATAAACAAAAGTGATGCTGGATACGGGAAAGATTATTCGTATAGGAAAAAAGACGCACGTACGAAGTGATTTTATTGACTTTTCCGCCGTGGGTCCGGCCTTCATCAGAATCAACTCAGATTCTGATGAAGGCCGGACCCACGGCCCCGAAACGTCAATAAAATCACTTCGTACGTGCGTCTTCTTTCCTATATATATATATATATATATATATATATATATATATATATATATATATATATATATATATATATATATATATAAGGGCAAGAAGTGTATACCTATGGGCTCGTTTTTCCGTGTTTTAACACAATATTATTGAGATATAACAGACAGTAATGCCAAGGAATGTACAGGGGAAGTTATTAAAACCCATGGAATGTAAATAAGAAGAAAGAAAAGTGGATGAAAAAATTACCAACTGCGAGCAGGAATCGAACCTACGACCTTCCAATTACGCGTTCGATGCTGTAACAACTGAGCTATCACAGCGGCCCTCCCTCCATCCACTTTTTGGGGTTTATCTGTGAATTTAGAAGTAGGAGTGACAGTCAGCGCCATCTATAGGCGAAACGACAAGTGTGAAAGCACTCTTATGCGCATGTTCTGGCGTCACGTAGCACGTGAACTTATTATGAGCGGGCAGCTGATTAATTGTCCCTCTTATACAACCTAAACACACCAAGTCTGCCAGTACGAGACCCTCGTTCAATGAAATAAGAAAAAGAAGTGTATACCTAAGGGCTCGTTTTTCCGTGTTTTAACACAATATTAATGAGATATAACAGACAGTAATGCCAAGGAATGTACAGGGGAAGTTATTAACACCAATGGAATGTAAATAAGAAGAGAGAAAAGTGGATGAAAAAATTACCAACTGTGAGCAGGAACCGAACCTACGACCTTCGAATCACGCGTTCGATGCTCTAACCACTAAGTTATTACAGCGTCACGTGCTACGTGACGCCAAAACATGCGCATAAGAGTGGTTTCACACTCGTCGTCTGGCCTATAGATGGCGCTGACTGTCACTCCTACTTCTAAATTCACAGATAAACCCAAAAAAGTGGATGGAGGGAGGGACGCTGTGATAGCTCAGTGGTTAGAGCATCGAACGCATAATTCGAAGGTCGTAGGTTAGATTCCTGCTCACAGTTGGTAATTTTCTCATCCACTTTTCTTTCTTCTTATTTACATTCCATTGGATTTAATAACTTCCCCTGTACATTCCTTGGCATTACTGTCTGCTATATCTCATTAATATTGTGTTAAAACACGGAAAAACGAGCCCTTAGGTATACACTTCTTTCCCTTATTTCATTGAACGAGGGTCTCGTACTGGCAGTCTTGGTGTGTTTAGGTTGTATAAGAGGGACAATTAATCAGCTGCCCGCTCATAATAAGTTCACGTGCTACGTGACGCCAAAACATGCGCATAAGAGTGGTTTCACACTCGTCGTTTGGCATTTAGATGGCGCTGACTGTCACTCCTACTTCTAAATTCACAGATAAACCCAAAAAAGTGGATGGAGGGAGAGCCGCTGTGATATCTCAGTGGTTAGAGTATCGAACGCGTAATTCGAAGGTCGTACGTTCGATTCCTGCTCACAGTTGGTAATTTTTTCATCCACTTTTCTTTCTTCTTATTTACGTTCCATCGGTTCTAATAACTTCCCCTATACATTTCTTGGCATTACTGTCTGTTATATCTCATTAGTATTGTGTCGAAACACGGAAAAACGAGCCCTTAGGTATACACTTCCTTCCCTTATATATATATATATATATATATATATATATATATATATATATATATATATATATATATATATATATATATATATTATAATGAGGCGTTTTAGAGTTGCATTCTTTTATAAAACAGGAGAGCGGTCACGACACGTTAAGTGGTAATGGCGGAACCAGCCTGAGTCGCCAGCCAACCAAACGTCGTCTTCTTCACCGACTGAGTCATACCCCCTGCCCTTCTGAGTAGCATTCATCTTCTTCACTACATTTTCCTCCCCTCCGGAAAAGAGCCATCCTGGCGACTCATGGGCAGGAGACAATAAAGGGATCGTAATATGGTTTTAGGCGGTCTATGTGGACGGTCTCACGCCCACGGCGTCGTTGATCATGGGGCTGTTCAAGCGGCTCCACGATGTAATTGACGGGTGAAGTTTGTTTAACCACACGGTAAGGTCCGTCATACTTGTACATCAGTTTCGTTGAGAGACCAGGGCTGGTTGAAGGGATGCGAAGCCAGACAAGGTCATCCGATGCATAAGAAGCCGGAGGCGTCGGGCTATCGCGGTGGTGTTTCTGGCGTTGCTGTTCAGCACTTGTGAAGGAGCGGGCAAGCTGACGACACTATTCCGCGTATCTAGCAGCTTGTGACATCGTCGTCGACTCAGCAACATCCGGGTGGTAAGGAAGGATGGTGTCTAGCGTGCAAGAGGGCTCGCGACCATAAAGGAGGAAATATGGCGAGAAACCAGTGATTGTCTGGACAGCAGTATTATGCGCGTAGGTTACAAAAGGGAGAATACTGTCCCAATTGGTGTGATCGGTTGCGACGTACATCGACAGCATATCTCCTAATGTACGGTTGAATCTTTCTGTAATGCCATTTGTTTGAGGATGATACGCGGTGGTGGTGCGATGAATGACTTGGCATTCCTTGAGAAGCGATTCGACAGCGTCCGACAAAAACACACGCCCTCGGTCACTCAGGAGTTCACGTGGTGCACCGTGACGTAAAATGATCTGATGCAGTATGAAACGACCGACGTCGCTGGCTGACGCAGAACAAAGTGGTGAAGTTTCTGCGTAGCGCGTAAGGTGATCGATAGCGACGATTACCCAGCGATTTCCAGCCGGTGTAATCGGAAGAGGTCCATACAGATCAATACCAACACGGTCAAATGGTCGGGCAGCACAAGGTAAGGGTTGTAGTGGAGCTGGAGAAGTTGGAGTGGGATTCTTCCGGCGTTGACAAGCGAGACAGGAACGTACGTAGCGACGAACGAAGCGATAAATTCCACGCCAGTAGTAGCGGTGGGACAGGCGGGTATAGGTTTTTAACACTCCAGCATGGGCGCATTGTGGGTCGGCGTGAAAGGAGGCGCATATGTCTGAGCGGAGACTTCTGGGAATGACTAGAAGCCATTGGCGTCCTTCGGAGAGATAATTACGTCTGTATAGCAAACCATCTCTGATAACGAAGTGCTGTATTTGACGGCGCACACCTCTAGGGATATTTTGCGAGGGAGTTCGATTCAACAAGTTGATAAGTGAAGCGATCCATGGATCTTTTCGTTGCTCCTGTCGCATGTCACTGACACTAAGTGCAGATACGTCGGGGGTAGGCGAAGACGGCGGCTTGTCACTACATCGCAGAGGTGATCGGGACAACGCGTCTGCGTCGGAATGTTTTCGGCCAGATCGGTAAACGACGTGGATGTCGTACTCTTGTAGCCGAAGCGCCCAACGGGCAAGCCTGCTGGTGGGATCTTTTAACGAGGAGAGCCAACATAATGCATGATGATCTGTAACCACGCTGAATGGGCGCCCGTAAAGATATGGTCGAAACTTGCCTATGGCCCATATGATGGCTAGACACTCTTTTTCGGTGACTGAATAGTTGGCTTCTGCTTTTGTGAGTGCACGGCTGGCGTAAGAGACGACGTACTCATCAAATCCAGGTTTACGCTGGGCGAGCACAGCACCGAGGCCAACTCCGCTAGCATCCGTGTGTATTTCCGTCGGGGCAAGAGGATCAAAATGTCGCAGTATAGGAGGTGACGTAAGAAGGTGGCGGAGTGTGGCAAATGCATCATCACAAGCTGACGACCAACTAGAAAGGTCTTTGTTGCCGGCAAGAAGGTCAGTCAAGGGCGATATGATGGAGGCGAAGTTGCGAATAAAACGACGAAAATATGAACATAACCCGAGGAAGCTGCGAAGTTCTTTTAAGGTCTTCGGCTTGGGAAATTCGGCAACGGCACGGAGTTTCGTCGGATCCGGAAGAATGCCATCTCTAGATACAACATGGCCCAAAATTAGGAGTTGTCGAGCGCCGAAGCAGCACTTCTTCAAGTTGAGCTGTAGACCGGCGGCGGTGAGGCAAGTAAGCACTGTCTCGAGCCGCTGAAGATGCGTTAAAAAGTCGCTTGAAAATATTACAACATCGTCTAAATAGCACAGACATGTCTGCCATTTCAGGCCACGGAGGATGTTGTCAATCATGCGCTCGAAAGTGGCAGGCGCATTGCAGAGCCCAAATGGCATGACGTTAAATTCATATAAGCCATCAGGGGTAACAAAAGCCGTCTTGGGGCGATCAGCCTCAGCCATGGGAACCTGCCAATAACCTGAACGCAGATCTAGTGACGAGAAGAACTCCGCGCCTTGTAAGCAGTCAAGGGCATCGTCTATGCGAGGTAGCGGGTAAACATCTTTGCGCGTGATCTTATTCAACCGGCGGTAGTCGACGCAGAATCTTATTGAGCCATCCTTTTTCTTGACTAAAACAACTGGGGAGGCCCACGGGCTGTTAGAGGGCTCAATAACACCTCGCTTCAACATGTCGTCAACTTGTTTCGCGATTATGCGACGCTCAGATACCGATACCCGATACGGACGCTGACGTAAAGGAGCGTGAAGGCCAGTGTCGATTTCGTGAGATACAGTGGAAGCACGGCCCAAAGTCAGTTGCTGGTGGTCGAAGCTGGCACGGAAGCGCTCGAGGAGGGCGATGATGTCGGTGCGCTGCTGGGCCGTAAGGTTGGGGTCGATGCAGCGCGAAATTGCGTCGGTGAATGATGGGGAAGAGGATGACGCGCAGCAATCAACAGCATCAATAGGTAGCGTAGTCGAGTGGTCAGGAACTACACGTGCACTCGAGGGATCAATGTCATCGGCAAAGCCCAGGCACTCTCCGCACAGTAACTTGGAAGGCGAGGGAAACGGATTTGATACATAAATTGCACTTGATCCATCGTGAATATTCAGAACGGCGAAAGGAATCAGGAAGCACTTGCGGCGAACAGCGGTTTCAGGAGGCGTAAAAAGAACAGTTGAGCCACTATAGACGTCACAGGAAAGCGGAACTAGGGCGGACGAGAACGGGGGTATCGAAGTGTCGGCGGCAACGAAAACTTTTGCAGGTGAAAGGGACGAGTCGAGTGAAGCAGCGTCGCATAACGGCGCGAACTCCACTTCCGCGCGAGCACAGTCGATGACGGCATGATGAGTGCAGAGAAAGTCCCCGCCTAATATAATGTCATGGGAACACTGCGGGAGCACTACGAACTAGACGACATATATATTGTCAGCAATAACGACACGTGCTGTGCATGCAGCAAAAGGGCGAATTCGTTGCTCGCTCGCAGTGCTTAAAACAAAGTCGTGTAGAGGCATTGTGACTTTTTTTAGTCGACGGCAAAGTTTTTCAGTCATTACAGACACTGCGGCGCCAGTATCGACCAATGCAAAAACAGGTATACCTTCAACGGAGACAGCAACGACGTTGGACGGCGAAAAACAAGGTCTTGTGGAGTTCGAAAGATCCGCAGTTCTTGCCCGCGGAACCGCGGCTCTTAGTTTTCCTCAGGGACAGGGCGAGGTCGACGGAGCATAGGGGAAAGGGAACGGCGTTGAGGTGAAGGCGACCGGTGTCTGTTGAAGTTCCGGCGAGGTGAAAACGTATCCATGGTGGTAGTCTCGCCATATACAGCCGGCTCCGGTCGTGGGGGTAAATCATAATTGTTGCGCCTGACGTCGTCACGCAGGAAAAACTCACGCCGTCGACAAAATCGTGCCACGTGACCCACAATTCCACAGGCGAAGCATATGGGGCGGTTGTCTTGAGTGCGCCAAGGGTTCTGAAAGCGTCGAGGTGGTGGTCGGGAGAAAGGACGGGCAGCCTGGTACATAGGCTCAGTCTGTACGACAAAGGGACGCGTGGACGTAGGCGTTCGCGACAAAGAAACGTGGCCGTTCGCGACAGGTGGACATCGGGTTCCCTTCAGTGCTTCGGCATAGGTCAATGGAGCAGCCACAGGTGGTGCGTGAGCTGTTGGTAGCGCCTCGGACACTTGCTCCTGGACTACTCGCTGTATTGATGGCGCTAAAGTAGATGGGGCACTTTCGGAGGTATAAGGCACGAGGGACAACTGGCGTGCGACCTCCTCTCGTACAAATTGCTTGACCTCGAGAAGCAAACTGGTGTGATCTATAGAGCCAGCCGACGTTAAAGCGGAGATGGTTGCACATGGCGCGGTAGCACGACGAGTGGTGTCACGCTGTTTCCAGAGCTCATCATAGCTCTGACACAGTTGGATCACTTCCGCTACCGTTTGCGGGCTTTTGGCGACAAGCATCTGAAATGCGTCGTCAGTCACGCCTTTCAAGATGTGTTTGATCTTCTCGGCTTCTGGCATGGCCGAGTTGACACGCCGGCAAAGGTCGACCACATCTTCTATATAACTGGTGTAATGCTCACCATTCTGCTGAGCCCTGGTACGCAAGCGCTGTTCGGCCCGTAGTTTGCGAAGTGCTGGACGGCCAAACAAGTCCGCAAACGCCGTTCGGAAGGCCAACCAGGTGGGGAGGTCTCTCTCGTGATTACGGTACCACAGACTGGCGACGTCGGTCAAATAAAATTGGACGACAGTAAGCTTGTGTGCATCGTCCCACTTGTTGTGCTTGCTCACCCGGTCGTATTCGTCGAGCCAGTCTTCCGCGTCTTTGTCATCGGTTCCACTGAAGGTAGGTGGATCGCGTTGCCGAAAGGAGCCAAGACAGACAGGAGCTGCAGTAGTTGGAGCCGAGGCGGCCGCCTGCTGATCATCGTCCGTGGACATCGTAGCAACTGGAGGCAACGTACGGTTTCGCAGTTCCAGGATTAGGCGTTACCCAGCACTCTCCACCAATTATAATGAGGCGTTTTAGAGTTGCACTCTTTTATAAAACAGGAGAGCGGTCACGACACGTTAAGTGGTAATGGCGGAACCAGCCTGAGTCGCCAGCCAACCAAACGTCGTCTTCTTCACCGACTGAGTCATACCCCCTGCCCTTCTGAGTAGCATTCATCTTCTTCACTACAATATATATAGAACATTGTCGTATTCGAAGCAGTTCCTTCAAAAACCTTTCAACAATTCCTGCTAATGTTTGGCCTACCTGCGGTGAAGACCACCGTTGAACGCCAATGCTTTGGTGGTCTCAGTTTAGTGAACCGTAAGACGTGGCACTACATTTATTTTGGTAACACGCATGGTTTCCAGTAGCAGGCATACCTTTAAACAATTATACAGGACTCTTGTGCCAGGAAGTTTGCAATCAAGACTCTTGTAAATGCTATAAGTGTGATCCTATTCGCACCCTCGAAGCATGATGTTTCATGGCTTTTTGTGGTAGACAAGAAGCTCCCACAAAAAAGCTTTACTCAAAACAAAGCGTTTCCTTAGATATTGCAAGTACGTTTGACATCTTTCTATCTATCTATCTATCTATCTATCTATCTATCTATCTATCTATCTATCTATCTATCTATCTATCTATCTATCTATCTATCTATCTATCTATCTATCTATCTATCTATCTATCTATCTATCTATCTATCTATCTATCTATCTATCTATCTATCTATCTATCTATCTATCTTGAACCTATATTAAATATTTTGTGCAGCGCTGCAATTTGTTCCTTCTATTGTGTCTGCGTAGCCGGGTGCTATGTTAAACTATTTTATTATATTTTTGTTACAAAGTTTCTTACAGGCTCTTGTTTGCTTATTTTGTGATGCATTGAAGAAGAGGAGCATCACAAAATAAGCAAACAACCAAAAAAGCAAATACATGAGGGCAAAAAGCGTATACAATAATCAGGTGCTGGCAGTGCAATGTAAGAATTATGTAATTAGGCGGCAAGGAATATTAAGAATGCTCAAAAATGAAAGAGTAAATAGTATAAGTTGTTACAAAAGGAGCAGTGCAATGGTCACATAAAAAAGCACACACACTTAAAAATACACATAGCATAAATGCACACAAAGACATCATAATATAAAGTACTGAACACTGCAAACCAGTGCTTAAATTAGAAAGAAAAAACAACAATACTCAGAAACACCTAACAAAATAAAGCAAAAAATATGTTCAGTTACTGTCAGCAACCGGCCAAACTTTCAGTCCTACTGTATCTGTCTCTCTGTCTCTCGGTATATCGAGAAGCGTATGTCTGGCTGCTCTTATAAGCACCCTCTCACATTAGGGTAAACCAAATTAGTACAGGAGGGTAACGCGGTTGTACGAATACGACGCGCATGTAATGGCATGAACAACGCCACAGTCTTCACGCACGTCATCAAACACTTTTTGCCAGACAATGGCACACAAATGTGGGCGAGTATGGGCCACTGCTATATGGGTATGTGCCAACGGTGAGGGACATTTCATAAATACCAAGGAATGGCGAGAACACATATGGGTACTTTTAATGTGCAAGCGTTAAGCAAATGCTTACATAAGCTGCGTTGACTCGACGAATGTAAAAAAAATTGTCAGAGTTCAGCAGGAATTAACACCAACATTCGACCACAGAGACACGCCAGGTCTGAGAACTGTTTTGAAGTAGTCCCATATTTTTCAGAAATCTCATTTGTGGTTGCAGTGCAGCAATATCCAGTATTGATACACGTCATGATGAGCATCGAGGAATGGTTCATAAAGGTAGCGAAGAATAAGATTGAATAAGAGCTCGTGTTGTTGTTGCCGCTGCACCATCTCTGCTGAAGGACACTGTGTACTTCGTGTACAATCTGTAAATATATTTCTACCTTTTCTACTCTCACCCCGTGACATTACGGTGGAGGTGCCGGAGTACCAAGACGGTTTAACGGAGCTGGGCAAGGCCAACGCTTGGTTTCTTCCACGATGGCACAAAAGTCTGGCTCCAGTTACCACAGCGAAAACCACTACGAGGACAGTTGTTTTGACCTAGCTGAAAGACCCGGACACGTTCTGCGGAACCGACAATGTCGAGATCGAAGAATGGCTGCCAGTGTACAAGTTAACAGGTAAAAAATATTGCTGGGACAAAACACTCACGTTAGTGAACATCCTATTCTGCCTGAAAGGGACAGCCAAAGTGTGGCTTGAAATCCATGAAGCGGAAATTGGCAGCTGAGAAGCGTGCAAAGAAAGCTGCGTATCGACTGGCAGGAAGACAGTGGCCAAGAAGCTGCAGGCATCTCCCGCTCAAACGACATCAGAGTTGTATCTTTCTTACATACAGGACATGCTCACCCTATGCCGCAAAGCAGACGACGGCATTGAGTGGTCATATTGAAAGGTATTGCCGATGACGCATTCAATCTGCTAATATACAAGGACTGTAACACATTAGATGGCATCATCCGGGAGTGCCAGCGTTTTGAGGCTGCCCAAAGCTGACGTATTGCCCATTAGTTCACTGGACTTCCCAACACCGCAGCAACATGGCCGTGCGAAGGCATGACTGCAGCACAGGCATCGCTGACTGCAGAACACGTCACGAAGGTCATCGAACGAGAACTTCAGCCTATGTCTCTTGCTTCAACAGGCCTCGTGCCTGTGAGTCCAGCTCCCAAACAGTGCTTTTAGTGCATGTCATTTTTCGCCAAGAGCTTTCGAAAGTTGGCCTGGAATTTTTGTGCGCCGCCGCCCCATCCCGACTGACTGACCGTCATCGGTCATTTTCCTACGCCCAAGGCCAGAGTCTCCCATTGTGCTCTCGCAATCCCACCGAGTGGAGGACTGCTGATGACCTGCCCATTTGCTTCAACTGTCGCTGTATTTGTTACGTGGCCGTTTATGCAATAGCACGTGGTATTGGCGTCCGCCTTTCTGTGGCTACAACCATCGCACAGAAGCTGATGAGGGCCACTTTGAAGCTGACCGCGAGTCGCCTCGGCCAGCCTGTGGTGACGGTTCGTCAATGGTGTATTGTCGATTACCATACTGTCACGGCCAACAGTCCCGCTCAGCGCTGTCTCGTCGCCAAACTTGAAACTCACACCAATTTGGCCGTCCTCCTTCACCGACTGCACACCTGGCTCGGGAAACCTAGACGATGCAGCTCCCAGAGGTGAAGTTGCATCGACGATTCACCAACCAAAACGTCTGACAATGCCGACACAACGCAACCTCACTGACGTTAAAGTAGGCAATGCACTTGTTGTTGCTTTGTAGACACAGCGACTCACATTCCGGTGATGAACTCGGAGCTTCTTTTCAGTCTTAAAAATGTTCTAACACCACCCACAGTGCCGCTCGTCCAAGGCGCCAACGGTGGAACTTTTTCTGTGCTTGGAATGTGCTCCGCATGTGTTAATGTAACTGACCACTCTACAACTACATGTGCTTTTTGCCGTGCTCGAGTAATAATCTGATGAACTCATTCTGTACATGGACTTTCTTGCTGCGCACTCTGCTTCAATTGGCTGTGGAACAGGCTTATTTCAGCTTGATCTACCTTATTGCTACCACACTCCTCCTACACCTCAACACCGCTTGTGTTCTGTCGAGTACGTTTGCCTAGTGCCCCAAGCTTTACCCATGTAACCATGAGGTCATTTCCTCCAGTACCCGATGGCGATTATGAACTCGCATGGATTGTCGACGTGTTATTGGACAAAAATATTGCCTTTCCTCAAACTTTGTTGACGATTGCGAATTATGTGGCGTCTCTACCGATACTGAATTTCAGTTGATGTGCTCAAGTTGTTTCAGATGGCATGAATCTAGCCAACGCCTTTTCAAACGGTGAACATTATGTTTCTGCATTCATTGCAGACGCTCCTTTGCCCGCTACGTTTCAGATAATGATAGACTCCATGCTACAGGGTTACTAGTGGTCAACGTGTCTCTTTTATTTTAATGATGTCATTGCATTCTTGCCGTTATTTGAAAGACGCCTTAGCCGCCTCTCAGCTGTTCTGGTAGTTTCCCGAAAGACAGGTCTACGGCTTTACGCTGTTATGGCCCCGAATGATCACTGTTTTAGGCTATCTTGTCAGTGCTCAAGGCGTGCGACCCGATCACGACAAATCTCGCGTCATCGAAGATTTTTCCCACACCACGTTCAAGGAAAGAAGTACGGAGCTTTGACGGCCTCTGTTACTATTTTCGGCGTTTTGTCTACAACTTCGCCGACATTTCCCACCATTTTATACAGCTACTGAAAAAGGATACATCGTTTTCTAGGGGAGCCCAGCAAGCCAATGTGTTTCAGTGATTTACGGCGTTGCTCACTTCTCCGCCAATCTTGGCTCATTTCGATCCTTCAGAGCCTACTAAAAATCAGACCGACGTCAGCAGACACGGTATTGGTGCCGTCCTCGCTCAGCGGCAACATGATCAATATTGTGTAATAACCAACGAAAGTCGCCTCCTCTCCCCATCCAAGTTGAAGTTTTTCATCACTGAGCGCGAGTGGCAGCTGTAAATTCCGGCCATACTTGTTCAGCCGCCACTTTTTGGTAACGACGGATCACCACGCCCTGCGCTGGTTGTTCTCCCTGAAAGACTCTTCTGGACGCTTGGGTCGTTGGGGTTTGTAGCTACAGAAATATTTCTTTCACGTGACTTACCAGTGTTTTTGAATGCGCCAGAATTTCGACTGTCTATCTCGTCCTTCCTTTGTGCCCCCTGACCTGTCAGCACACAATTCCAACGCTTGTGTCTCTGCCATTTCTGATTTCACAGACATACGTAGTGAACAACTCCATGATTCCAACTGGTGGTCCATGATACGCCCTCTAGCGTCTCACAACTCGGATCCTTCCCTCCACTTGTTCACGCACTGTGAAGAAATTCTCTACTGGCGCAACATAAGCACCGCAGGCCCAGAGCTTCTTCTGGCAGTTCCCAAGACGCTCCGTTCTGCTGTGCTCGAACAACTTCATGACGCCCCAACTGCTGAACATCTCCGAGCAGCCCGCGCGTGTCACCGCGTATGGCGTTGTCAATTCTTTCGGTCCGTCCTCTACCGCTCTGTGCGCTGATACGTTGCGTCTTGTGAATCCTGCCAGTGCCGCAAGCGTTGTTCCTAGGCCCCACTTGGCCCACTTCAGCCTATCGACATACCAGCAGATCAAATCTACCGCGTTGGCCTCGATCTCATTGCACCATTCACAACGTCTCTCACTGAGAATAAGTGGGTAGTGGTGGCTACAGACTACGCGACACGGTATGCCATCACACGAGCGCTACCATTAAGCTGTACTGCTGATGCCGCGGACTTTCTCCTTAACGACGTCATTCTCCACCATGGAGCGCCGCGTCAACTGCTGACCGACCATAGTCGTTGGTTTCTCTCCAAGGTCGTGGATGACATTCTTCGCTTGTGTTATACGTGTCATAAACTCCCCACTACCTACCACCCGCAAACAAATTGAGTCGCGGAGCGCCTCAACCGCACACTGACGACAATGCTATTATATGTAGTGGCCGAGTTGTTTGCTGCATGCTGTTCGTTTCTCACTGAGAAGGTTGCTACTTCGGGGGGGGGGGGGACATTGAATCAAACCCTGGCCCTTATCTTACTCAGATTTCAAAGCAGCTGAACGAAATCTCGTGTGACAATAAGGATATTAAAGAGAAGCGGCTGGTTGAAATGGAAAAGCAATTAGGCACGCTTTCTAACCTGGACGACAAGATGAACACTTACCAGGAAGAACTGCGCAGCATACGCAGTGTAGTTCAGTCACTCGAAAAGAAAGTAGACGAACTAGAAAACTACAGCCGCCGATCTAACCTAATCATTTATGGACTAACTGAAACAACAGGTGAAAATTCTGAAACTTTGGAAATGACCGCTAACAAAGATATTTTTCAGAGTCTTATGGAACTAGAAAAAGTACCTATGGAACGAATACATAGATCAGGCAAGCCGGCAAGTAACAAAAACCACACGGTTATCGTGAGGCTTTCGAACTCGCGAGACAAGTACAATATTCTAAAAAGGAATATAAATTAAAGAACTCGAATATTTATATCGGTGAAGATTTTTCTCGGAACATTCGGGAGGTCAGTGGAAAGCTGTGGTCAAGTGCGAAGCCAAACCGTGAAAAGCATGAGAAGGTTACGTTATCATTTGACAAGTTGAACATTGGCAGGTTGGCGTATGTCTGGGACGAAGAAAAAATGAAGTACCGGTTAAAAAACGAGGCCGGAAGGCCAATTCGTTCAATGACAAGAAGTCACACGCAAGTGTTGTCTTAGTTGGAGAAGCTAGCAAGGTTCCAAGCAACGCGAGAAGTTCCCCTTCCACAGATAACGACAATAGTATTGCTCACACGCGTTCACCACAAACAAAGCAGTTGCGCATCACCAAATTAAACGCCCGCAGTGTTATCAAAATCACACATTCATTAGAAATTCAGCTGCTCATACACGACTCTCATGTCACTATCGGAGACATGGTTGCGTGGTCAGGTAACAGATGATCTTGTTTTTGCACCGTGTTATAAAGTTTTTCGTAGGGACAGAGCACATAGGGGTGGAGGTGTGGGTGTCCTTACTAAAGAACCAATTGATGCAACACTTATTGATGAATATCCTGACATCGAGTGCCTATGCATTCAGTTGTCATGCTGGGGGCATTCCTTTGTATTGTTCGCATGTTATAGACCACCAGACGCTACACCCGATTACATGATAAAACTAAAAGAATACATGTCTCCTTTTTCGGCATAAATTTTTTTCTCGTAGGCGATTTTAACCTGCCTAGTATTAACTGGGAACGTCTTCAGGCAAATATAAAGAAGGACAGAAATGCTAACATTATCTTTGACCTTATGCTAGAACACGACTTAATTCAAGCAAATTATGAACCTACCCGTGTACAAGGTTTCTCTAGCAATATTCTTGACCTGCTATTTGTGAATTGTGATTTTTCGAAATGCGTCGTTTCTGTTGATGAAGGTCTGTCCGATTACAAGCTTGTAAATGTTTCTTTGTCCATACTTACGCCTGATGTCTCTAAATGTACAAAAAAACATTGCTTCAAAAACTTTGCTAAAGCCGATGATGCAAGCATAATAGATTACATTGAAACGTGCCTTGGTGAAATCACTGATACTGACAACAACGTATTCACGCTCTGGGAAATGTTCCTCAAAATGTGTCGCCAGTGCATAAATAGGTTTGTGCCTAACAAAACAAAGACGGTCAATAAACAAACGCCGTGGATGACGCGTAACATATTGCAGCTGAAGCGCAAAATAAAAAAAGGAAAAAGAAGGGTGACCCACTCCAACTTATCAGTGTTATAAAAAGCGAATTGTCATCAGTGGTTCGAAGTTCAAAGGATTACTACTTCAACGTGCAGCTACCTGGTTCATGAAAAGTGAGCACGAAAAATTTTGAGGATATTTAGGCGAAGCTAAGAGACCTGTCTGTGAGATAATAGTCGATGGAACCACTAAAAAAGACGTGAATAAAATTGCCGAACATTTTAACACTTTCACAGCGTTTATTCCCAGACAGGTTTAGGTAACGTGTTTCATTCTACTGTCTTTGAGCCGCACGAGGTGGACTTTATTTCGTACAATGGTATTGTGTCAATGCTTTTAATCTTGAAGACAACGAAATCATGTGGCACAGATGGTATCCCAAATATGTTTCTTAAGCGCTATGCGGAATGTATCAGTAGATTTTTTTAAACGGTTTATAGCTTCTTTGTTGTCTACTCAGGTACCCAAAGACTGGAGGACAGCTCGGGTAGTGCCAATTTTTAAGAAGGGCAATCGTTTATCTGTAGAACATTATCGACTGATATCTTTAATTTCATCCTGCTGTAAACTAATCGAGCATATCATCGCCAACCAGACGACCAAAGTTTTAAACAGAAATTCAGTGTTAACGAACTGCAAGCACGGTAGGCATTAGGAAGACGAGCACTAACTTTTACAACACACAGCTTGCCACATTTGAAAAGCGCGTTTACTTGATCTTCATGGCCACGTCAAGTAGTAGCGAACCTTGAGCAGTGAAATAACTCCGAACTGGCTAAGTGCCAATGACTGATGTCACCGCAGATTGTGAAGCAATAGGGCTCACCTGTCTTAAGTCTTTTTCGCTTTCTACAGGTGATATAATCAACGGAATACCCACAGTTATGCTTTTGCGGTGGCTTGCCATCTTGAAGTTGTGGTCCTCTATGTCCGACTAATCGTCTACCCTCTCGTCGAGTCCCACTATTGTGGATGCGTCGTCGTCGGTTGTAGTTTCATTGGTGTCGCCATGGTTACGTCGGCCTGCTCGTTGGTCTGAACGTTTTAACGGCGTGTGGGATGGATAAGGCGTCTGTCTTGGTCGCTTGCATGGCTGGCCCATAGGCGAAGTCCCAGAATCGAATCCTTCTTTCGGTCGCGTCTTCTCGGAATGGGCCCGCTAAGGGTAAAACCTTCTTGATGCAGCAGACGTCTTCGCGAGAACGACGGAAAATAACACAAAACAACAAAAAATAGAAGATCGAGGGTAGGGTTAGCTGCACTCTCAACGTCGTCGTCTTCTTCCTTCCTGCCAAGAAGCGACGCAGTAGCAATGATTAATACTTTCGCGCATGATGTCGCCAGGACTCTGTGGAGCACGCCCCAATTTCTACACATCCGTCGTCATCGTCTGGATCCATACCTACGACTTTCCATTCCATCTGAGTAATCCAGGTCTGAGACAACCGTTCTTTGTCATATGTGGCTTGGGGTGCCTTACACGAACGCCTTTGCTCGCCGCATCAGATGGCCAAACAGTGGTGCGTGTGATCGTTGCGCCACTGACAAAACCATTGAACATATTTTGTGTCAATGCTCTCAGTACAACTGCCAGAGACAATCCATGTCAGCAGTGTTTGCACGCGTCGATGACCAGCCCCTTTCCGAAAAATTAATTTTGGAATGCTTGAAAGATTATTGTTCACGCCAAAAAGCAACGAAGGCCTTCTCGAAGTTTCTACGATCAACCTGCCTCGTGGAATGTTTGTGACGTTTTAGTTAGCGGGAATGTGTGTGTGTGCGTGCGTGTGTGTGTGCGTGCGTGCGTGCGTGTGCGTGTGTGTGTGTGTGTGTGCGTGTGCATGTGCGTGTGTGTGGTGTGTGTGTGTGTGTGTGTGTGTGTAAATGTGTATTCTTGCTTTCCGTGTCGCTTTCTTTTTTCATTCCCTTTTCCTTACTTTTCTGTTTCTCATTTTTCTTTCCAAGTGCAGGGTAGCACACCAGATACTTGCTTTCTGGTTAGCCTCCCTGCCTTTCTTCATACATCTATAAATATATATATATATATATATATATATATATGGTGGGGTGATATTCAATGGATCCGGTGGAAAATGCAGTATAAAAAGAGGTCGACAAACGTGCGAAAACACACTAGTTTTACTAACGTTTCGGCAGGTGGGCCTGCCTTCGTCGGAGTGAATGGTTACACATGGCACACAGGGCACATATATAAGCCGCTTCTTTGCGTATCACACGGCTAAGTCATTATCAGTAGTATAGGAAACAAGATTATATATCACCAAAGGTACGTGGCTATAGTGTATATACAGCTGAAAACGCGTATCATTATACAATAGTGAATTGGCACGTATTAGATACCCTACAACTTGTGTGGAATGAAACAGGTCAGCAAAATAACAAACTGCGCACGCAGTAGCTCACTTGGTCATACGTTCTGCGGGATAAACACAGCCTAAAAACATTCAGTAAGCCTTTAAAAAAGAAAAAGAAGTTTAGAGAGATAAACAAAGTCACAAAGCAGGCAGAGCAAAATGAATGCGAGTAAATGATGAAGTGACAAAGGCCACCTACATTATGTAGGTAATATTTGACAATAGGCCAACATCGTGCGAAGAATATACACTTGTCAGTAAAACAAAAAAAAGCGATTTACTAAGGCAATATGCAAGTAAGCGTACCCGGGCTCTCGTTCATGCCGGCAGATAGTGTTTTGAATTTATGAATTAAAAATGACTCTTTTACTTCGCGTTCATGGTGTGATTTAAAACCCGATTCCAGTATTGTAGCTTTCATGTTACTGAATGAATGACCTGCCTCGGTGACATGCCTTGAAATCGGTAAGTTAGGAAGGGCATGCACATGAACTTTATGATTATTGAAACGGTATCGAAAAGCAGTTTCAGTATGACCTATGTATTGTACATGACAGATTGAGCATTCTAGCAAATATACGACATTTGCAGTATCACAAGTAAAACTGCCCTTAATTTTGAACTTGAAGTTCGTCGCAGTACTGGCTGCCAGTGTTGTTGTCGTCATGTGTGCGCACACTTTACAGCGGGGCTTTTTACAAGGACGGCAACCAAGCGCCTGGTCGTTATTGCTCTGTCTGGTTTTAGAGGAAGTTAATAAATCTCGCAAATTTCTGCCTCGTCTGTACACAACACGTAGTGGTTCTGGAAACGCTTTTGCAAGGCGTTCGCTCTGCATAAGTATGTTGTGGTGTTTACGGAAAATTGATGCTACGTTAGGTGCCGATGCGTTATGGGTTAAAACCAGGTTAACCTGTGAATGACTTTTAGGATTTTTCTTGGGGATGCAGAGTGTTGTACGGTCTTGTGCGTCGGCACGCCTTACTGCGTCATCGACTAACTTGGGCGGATATTTCTGTTTAAGAAGTGCAGTGCGTAGCTGGTTACAGTTATTATCAAAGTCAGATTGTTCAGAGCAAATTCTCTTAAAGCGTAAGGCCTGGCTGTAAGGTATGCTGGATTTGCAGTGCCTTTTGTGGCTGCTTTGAAAGTGTAAATACCTCTGTCTATCAGTCGGCTTGCGGTACAGTTTAGTGCTCAATTTTGCATTATCGAGACAAACGGTTACATCGAGAAAGTTAATGGTCTCTGGTGAATATGTGTGCGAAAAGGATATGGAAGGGTGAGCATTATCAAAGTCCGAAATAAAAGACAAAAGTTCCTCCTATCCATGTGGCCAAATCATGAAAATGTCGTCAATAAATCTTTTATAATAAAAAGGTTTTAGCGAACGACCCAACAAGAATTTGTTCTCAAGGGATCCCATAAATATATTTGCATAGCTTGGCCCGATCTTAGTACCCATAGACGTACCACTTACTTGAACATAATGCACTCCATTGAATTCAAAGTTGTTGTACTGAAGAATCATTTCAAGCAGTATAGCTATAGTCGAGCTATCAATGGACTTGTCGAGAGCGGAGTGATCGTAAGCCTCAACCACGGACCTTATACCATCCAAGTGCGGTATGCTTGTATAGAGAGACGCAACATCGAGAGTTACAAGAAGAGCGTTGTTAGGTATAATAAGGTTGGCAATATCCGAAAGGAAGTCGTTAGTATCTCGCAGAAATGACTGGAACGTAGGGGGTATCTGGTTTATCAGGCTATCTACGTAACGCGACAAGTTTTCTGTCACGGTACCTATGCCGGAAACAATTGGGCGACCAGGATTGTTGTGTTTATGGATTTTCGGCAACAAATAGAACCTACCAGCTGCCGGACTAAGAGGGATTAGAGAAGCTGCCCTATCATTTAGTTTTTTCTCCTTTATTAGTTTTCTTATTGTGCCGTCTAATATCGCTTTATAATCCTCTGTCGGATCGGCCTCGAGTCGCTTATAAAACGACCTATCATCAAGCTGCCTGTTCGCTTCAGCAATATATTTGGTCGTGTCCATGACAACGATGGCACCTCCTTTGTCCGCAGGTTTTATTGTGATATCGGTGCGTTTGCCAAGGTTTGCTATAGCTTTTCTTTCTAGGGTCGATAGGTTTCGACGAAAAGACTGGGGTTCATTATAAGCTTGAATGATATCTCGCTGCACTGCTTTAATAAATATGTCCAAGTGTTTGTCACGTTGTGACCCCGGTGTCCAACGTTTAGCCGAGGGTAAAGCGGTTGGATCGTCGGCGGGAGTCGGCTGATCGAAGAAATATTCGCGTAGTCTCATATTTCGTGCGAAGTTGTCTAAATCTTTGTATAACTGAAATTCATTATAGTTACCACTTGCTGGACAGAAGCTTAAACCACGGGATAAAAGACTAACTTCTTCTTTAGATAAGATAGCAGTTGAAATATTAATAATGTTGTCGGGTGCAGGTTTACATGTTCTTTCCTTGGCCGAAGATGGAGGTGTTGAGTTTCGAAGTTTTACACCATCTCTGAGCATTTTTTTGCGTTTCTGTGCGTTAAGCTTGGCACGTTTCTTTTGCTCATATGCTCTTAGGGACGATGATTCCTCTGGAGAAAGGCTAAACTGATCGAGTAGTTGGCGCTCCCTGTTTATCAGCGATTTCACGGAAGATCGATAATGGTTTAATACAATGTGTACTAGCTCAAGTGAGGCGTTCTTTAAGGTGTCAAACCACTTCCTCGCGTTGCACTTCGATAGCTTTGATGTTGCTGGCTGTAGACAGAGACTTAAACCTCTAGGCGGAATGGAAGCCGCTAAATATGCTTCTAGAGTAGACACATGTAGCTCGTAACGGACACGTTTCTCGACAGACTTCCTAATTATTTGAAACTGCTTAGAACACTTTGAACTCAGGATACTATTCGACAATGAGTGCTGTAGTCAATTATTCGGTTTTCTTTTTAAAACGTCTGAATATTTGCGTCGAAGTGGGTACCTGGAGCCCGTAAGGGAAACTGCCGTCTTTCGTGGGTCTTGTGAAGCCAAGCTGGCTGATGTTCCTGGTGCGGAATTCCTCTGGGCAGAGCAGGAGTAGCATTTCTCGTTCCGGGGCACACAAGGATGATCCGCTGACCGCTGGTTGGCGGACGCTGTAGGCGTTGATTCGGCGAGCATGGCATTGCAGCGTGGCTCCTTCTAGGTGGGTTCGTTGCGAGAAGAACTTGCATGACCCTGGATACTTTTGGTCGGCCGGATAGCCCCAGGTTGTCTTTTGCGGGTCTTGGCGGTTTCTGGCGTAGTCCGGTGGCTTCTTTGTGGGGTAAGCCCCCGAAGGTGCTGGGGCGAAAATACAGCGTCGCCCCAACCATTTGAAGTTGCTTCACTTGGGGAGTCGAAGCAAAGCTGGCGTATGTGACTTGCCATCAGCGCGACGCCCTCAAAGCTCACGTGCAGTCCATCGGCTGCCAGTACTCGTCCAGGTGGCAGCCATTCGAACATGTGGTCCAGAAAAGACAAATCCCTAGAGCGTTCGCAGAAACTTCGTAATAGGCTGTTGAAATGGCTTGCTTCGCGGTTGAAACGATGGACAAATACTTGGTTATTATTTCTGCGACGTTGATTCGTGGCCCTTGGCAAGACAAGCGTGGCGTACAGACGGCTTATTTCGGGTCGCTCTTCACGGATTAGGTGTAGAAGGTTGCGATAACAACGGAAGGTTGCTTGAGCACTTCTTTTTGCCAAGTCGTTGCTCCCGACGTGTAGAACCAGAGTTCTTGTCGACGAAGGAACTAGGTCAAGCAGTGAAGGAACATCCCTGACCAAAGCGCCCGACTGCGTTATGAACGCCGGTGTTCCTTGTAGCAGGGGGTCGAAGTATTGAAACAGGTACTTTGTCTGTGAATCACCCAAGATAGCCGTGGTTATTCCGAATTTGGGATACTTCCAGGTGGTGCATTTCGACGTTGTCTTCCGGATATCCATAGCAGGAAAATATTTTCCTGCTATGGATATCCGGAAGACAACGTCGAAATGCACCACCTGGAAGTATCCCAAGTTCGGAATAACCACGGCTATCTTGGGTGATTCACAGACAAAGTACCTGTTTCAATACTTCGACCCCCTGCTACAAGGAACACCGGCGTTCATAACGCAGTCGGGCGCTTTGGTCAGGGATGTTCCTTCACTGCTTGACCTAGTTCCTTCGTCGACAAGAACTCTGGTTCTACACGTCGGGAGCAACGACTTGGCAAAAAGAAGTGCTCAAGCAACCTTTCGTTGTTATCGCAACCTTCTACACCTAATCCGTGAAGAGCGACCCGAAATAAGCCGTCTGTACGCCACGCTTGTCTTGCCAAGGGCCACGAATCAACGTCGCAGAAATAATAACCAAGTATTTGTCCATCGTTTCAACCGCGAAGCAAGCCATTTCAACAGCCTATTACGAAGTTTCTGCGAACGCTCTAGGGATTTGTCTTTTCTGGACCACATGTTCGAATGGCTGCCACCTGGACGAGTACTGGCAGCCGATGGACTGCACGTGAGCTTTGAGGGCGTCGCGCTGATGGCAAGTCACATACGCCAGCTTTGCTTCGACTCCCCAAGTGAAGCAACTTCAAATGGTTGGGGCGACGCTGTATTTTCGCCCCAGCACCTTCGGGGGCTTACCCCACAAAGAAGCCACAGGACTACGCCAGAAACCGCCAAGACCCGCAAAAGACAACCTGGGGCTATCCGGCCGACCAAAAGTATCCAGGGTCATGCAAGTTCTTCTCGCAACGAACCCACCTTGAAGGAGCCACGCTGCAATGCCATGCTCGCCGAATCAACGCCTACAGCGTCCACCAACCAGCGGTCAGCGGATCATCCTTGTGTGCCCCGGAACGAGAAATGCTACTCCTGCTCTGCCCAGAGGAATTCCGCACCAGGAACATCAGCCAGCTTGGCTCCACAAGACCCACGAAAGACGGCAGTTTCCCTTACGGGCTCCAGGTACCCACTTCGACGCAAATATTCAGACGTTTTGAAAAGAAAACCGAATAATTGACTACAGCACTCATTGTCAAATAGTATCCTGAGTTCAAAGTGTTCTAAGCAGTTTCAAATAATTAGGAAGTCTGTCGAGAAACGTGTCCGTTACGAGCTACATGTGTCTACTCTAGAAGCATATTTAGCGGCTTCCATTCCGCCTAGAGGTTTAAGTCTCTGTCTACAGCCAGCAACATCAAATCTATCGAAGTGCAACGCGAGGAAGTGGTTTGACACCTTAAAGAACGCCTCACTTGAGCTAGTACACATTGTATTAAACCATTATCGATCTTCCGTGAAATCGCTGATAAACAGGGAGCGCCAACTACTCGATCAGTTTAGCCTTTCTCCAGAGGAATCATCGTCCCTAAGAGCATATGAGCAAAAGAAACGTGCCAAGCTTAACGCACAGAAACGCAAAAAATGCTCAGAGATGGTGTAAAACTTCGAAACACAACACCTCCATCTTCGGCCAAGGAAAGAACATGTAAACCTGCACCCGACAACATTATTAATATTTCAACTGCTATCTTATCTAAAGAAGAAGTTAGTCTTTTATCCCGTGGTTTAAGCTTCTGTCCAGCAAGTGGTAACTATAATGAATTTCAGTTATACAAAGATTTAGACAACTTCGCACGAAATATGAGACTACGCGAATATTTCTTCGATCAGCCGACTCCCGCCGACGATCCAACCGCTTTACCCTCGGCTAAACGTTGGACACCGGGGTCACAACGTGACAAACACTTGGACATATTTATTAAAGCAGTGCAGCGAGATATCATTCAAGCTTATAATGAACCCCAGTCTTTTCGTCGAAACCTATCGACCCTAGAAAGAAAAGCTATAGCAAACCTTAGCAAACGCACCGATATCACAATAAAACCTGCGGACAAAGGAGGTGCCATCGTTGTCATGCACACGACCAAATATATTGCTGAAGCGAACAGGCAGCTTGATGATAGGTCGTTTTATAAGCGACTCGAGGCCGATCCGACTGAGGATTATAAAGCGATATTAGATGGCACAATAAGAAAACTAATAAAGGAGAAAAAACTAAATGATAGGGCAGCTTCTCTAATCCCTCTTAGTCCGGCAGCTGGTAGGTTCTATTTGTTGCCGAAAATCCATAAACACAACAATCCTGGTCGCCCAATTGTTTCCGGCATAGGTACCGTGACAGAAAACTTGTCGCGTTACGTAGATAGCCTGATAAACCAGATACCCCCTACGTTCCAGTCATTTCTGCGAGATACTAACGACTTCCTTTCGGATATTGCCAACCTTATTATACCTAACAACGCTCTTCTTGTAACTCTCGATGTTGCGTCTCTCTATACAAGCATACCGCACTTGGATGGTATAAGGTCCGTGGTTGAGGCTTACGATCACTCCGCTCTCGACAAGTCCATTGATAGCTCGACTATAGCTATACTGCTTGAAATGATTCTTCAGTACAACAACTTTGAATTCAATGGAGTGCATTATGTTCAAGTAAGTGGTACGTCTATGGGTACTAAGATCTGGCCAAGCTATGCAAATATATTTATGGGATCCCTTGAGAACAAATTCTTGTTGGGTCGTTCGCTAAAACCTTTTTATTATAAAAGATTTATTGACGACATTTTCATGATTTGGCCACATGGAGAGGAGGAACTTTTGTCTTTTATTTCGGACTTTGATAATGCTCACCCTTCCATATCCTTTTCGCACACATATTCACGAGAGACCATTAACTTTCTCGATGTAACCGTTTGTCTCGATAATGCAAAATTGAGCACTAAACTGTACCGCAAGCCGACTGATAGACAGAGGTATTTACACTTTCAAAGCAGCCACAAAAGGCACTGCAAATCCAGCATACCTTACAGCCAGGCCTTACGCTTTAAGAGAATTTGCTCTGAACAATCTGACTTTGATAATAACTGTAACCAGCTACGCACTGCACTTCTTAAACAGAAATATCCGCCCAAGTTAGTCGATGACGCAGTAAGGCGTGCCGACGCACAAGACCGTACAACACTCTGCATCCCCAAGAAAAATCCTAAAAGTCATTCACAGGTTAACCTGGTTTTAACCCATAACGCATCGGCACCTAACGTAGCATCAATTTTCCGTAAACACCACAACATACTTATGCAGAGCGAACGCCTTGCAAAAGCGTTTCCAGAACCACTACGTGTTGTGTACAGACGAGGCAGAAATTTGCGAGATTTATTAACTTCCTCTAAAACCAGACAGAGCAATAACGACCAGGCGCTTGGTTGCCGTCCTTGTAAAAAGCCCCGCTGTAAAGTGTGCGCACACATGACGACAACAACACTGGCAGCCAGTACTGCGACGAACTTCAAGTTCAAAATTAAGGGCAGTTTTACTTGTGATACTGCAAATGTCGTATATTTGCTAGAATGCTCAATCTGTCATGTACAATACATAGGTCATACTGAAACTGCTTTTCGATACCGTTTCAATAATCATAAAGCTCATGTGCATGCCCTTCCTAACTTACCGATTTCAAGGCATGTCACCGAGGCAGGTCATTCATTCAGTAACATGAAAGCTACAATACTGGAATCGGGTTTTAAATCACACCATGAACGCGAAGTAAAAGAGTCATTTTTAATTCATAAATTCAAAACACTATCTGCCGGCATGAACGAGAGCCCGGGTACGCTTACTTGCATATTGCCTTAGTAAATCGCTTTTTTTTTGTTTTACTGACAAGTGTATATTCTTCGCACGATGTTGGCCTATTGTCAAATATTACCTACATAATGTAGGTGGCCTTTGTCACTTCATCATTTACTCGCATTCATTTTGCTCTGCCTGCTTTGTGACTTTGTTTATCTCTCTAAACTTCTTTTTCTTTTTTAAAGGCTTACTGAATGTTTTTAGGCTGTGTTTATCCCGCAGAACGTATGACCAAGTGAGCTACTGCGTGCGCAGTTTGTTATTTTCTGACCTGTTTCATTCCACACAAGTTGTAGGGTATCTAATACGTGCCAATTCACTATTGTATAATGATACGCGTTTTCAGCTGTATATACACTATAGCCACGTACCTTTGGTGATATATAATCTTGTTTCCTATACTACTGATAATGACTTAGCCGTGTGATACGCAAAGAAGCGGCTTATATATGTGCCCTGTGTGCCATGTGTAACCATTCACTCCGACGAAGGCAGGCCCACCTGCCGAAACGTTAGTAAAACTAGTGTTTTTTCGCACGTTTGTCGACCTCTTTTTATACTATATATATATATATATATACAGCCATCCCGTTCTCAAGAACCGACGCAGCTACAAGGCTTCGTTCGATTGCAAGTGACCTCGAACTTGTACAGTGGAACTCGACGGAATTCACCAACGCTCGCCTAAATAACTTAGATCCCTATCTGAAGCTTCGTCTTCCCTGAGGAAAATCTCAAACTGAGAAGAACCTTCTGTGCCGCCTGTGGCTTGGCGTGGCCTTCACGAATACACACTTCTTTCTTATCGGAATGGCCAGCACATCTACGTTCAGTTACGGCAGCTGCGAAGAAACAATCGCTCATCTTTTGTTTGAGTGTACCCATTTCAACGTGCCAAAACAAGAACTCTCCGAAGCTCTAAATAAACTACAGGATTGGTCTTTGTCGGAAGAAAAGATTCTGGGTCATTGGCCGTGTCCATCCTCAGCTCAGGAGGCTTTGAGAGCTTTATTACGTTTTTTGGGGACAACAGGCCTTAGAGACAGAGTGTAGTGTCGTATTCTCTTTAGTTTGCCTTTCCTCTTTCCCTATTTTTTCTGTCTTTTTGTAACATCTCTTTTTTGTCACCTTCTATTCCCTTCACCCCCTTCGTCTCATAGTGTAGCCGAGAGTTGACTAACCTCTCTATCACTTAATTCTTACATCATTTTCTCAAAAAACGATAGGAAGGGCAATGTGGTCTCTTGTGATAGAAAATCTGTAAACAGGGGTTGTGTCGAGCCGATGTTTCGACAGGCGGACTTGTGTTCCTCAATGCTAGAACAGAACTGATCTCTTTAGCGCTGGCATATCTACGCTTTCAACCCTTTCCGCCATCCCAACAATGGAGGGGGAGAAGCAACATTGGATACGCAGTTCTGAGAGAGTGGAGAGGGGATAAAGTGACGAGTTGTGTGAGTGAAAAAGGAACAGGTATTTTGTGAGAGAATCAAAAAGAAGGGGTGGGGAGGTTAGCATACACCCTTGTCGCTGTGTACCAGTGCCGCACTGGTTTTCAGAAGTTAACAATGGCATAAATGAAATTTTTAGACCAGCAGCTCAACTCACAGTGGTTTTCTTTGCGTATGTGCCACATCGAATAGGTTCAAAAGCCCTTTCATAAGCGTTTATACCTACTGGCTGCAGTGTATTTACCTTGTGATAAAGGGGCGACTCTGTATGCTTTCTGTCTTTTGTGGGCTGCAACTTTGACTGGAATATGTAGAGTTTGAGATGGTTGAAGTGGTGTCTTGCTACACTAAAATATTGTGTCACGGTTTTCGATAACTTCTTTGCCATGTTGTTATGATATCATTAACAGGCTGTTCTGTTTCGCCACTGTACTGTTTATGACACTATGAACATTTGATAATGTAGATAGTGCTTTTACTAATGCACGTAAAACTAGATTTCATTAAATGGACATGATCATTCCCGGTGCCTTTAAATATAATGTCGCTTAGAAGGTGTTTGCAAGTCTGGATAAAAAATAGAATGCCCAAGTAGCCAGTCATATTTCGTCTTGCTTCAAACACCCCCTCCTCTGCGTTAAATTGGCCACATCTGGCTAGCGTTGATAAAATTGAGGAGGCGCTGCTTCAGATGTGGACGCCACCTTGCAATTCGGCCGGGACACACGAGCTTGTGCCTGCGTTTCCCGTTAAAAGGCATGTATTCTCATCCCCAATGAAGAGAGAGCCTGGGTATGAAGCTCTCTGGTGTGTACAGGAACACGTTTTTACTATCAGCATAGTTTTGCCCCGGCAAATGCTTGAAGTTATCTCGCAGTTTTTCTACAATTGTCTAAGACGACTCACACAATAAAGCAGCAACTAACCCCCCTCCCCCATACCGGACAGTTTTCTACAATCGACGTGCTTTTGTAGCGCCTTTGACACCAGTCCACCTAATGGCCAGTGGCGACAGCTATTTGTGTTACCTGTAAAATCGGGATAGCGTGACACCGTCAAGACTTCTTGTAATGATTTTGTAGCTTGTGTCGACTGCCTCATTTTGCGCTAAGTGAGGCCTTCACTTTTCTAATAAGGAACACTATTCTTTGTAATGTGAACGAATCCTATTTCTTTATTGGAAAGTCATACTGGCGTACTACAGATGTCTGTAATATTCCTGAAGAATGATTTATTCGTGTATGCACAACTCATTCACAATTGTTCGTCTCAGCCAACCATCGCATATCTATGCTGAAGTAGACTCACATTGTTTCTAAGACTAGAAACAAGGTCTGCCAGTCACCACCCAATTCTTGGATTGTTTATTTTACAAATCATTTCTAATACTTGCGTCTACATTCAAAAGTTGTTGTAAAAGGACCATTGACGATCCGGTCACAGACGCAGGGATGCTTGCATGTAGGAGATTGACCACTCGTTTGCATGCAGCTTCCGGTCTGAAAGAAATGTAGGAGCATGAGATCATCTGCCACATTTCAATCTGTGTGTACTCACACGCACACACACACACACACACACACACACACACACACACACACACACACACACACACACACACACACACACACACACACACACACACACACATATATATATATATATATATATATATATATATATATATATATATATATATATATATATATTGTAGTGAAGAGGAACACCCGGTCATTTAGCTCGCTGGGCTTTGCGGTTGCAAAAGTTTCACATGCGTGTTCTCTACAGGTCTGGCCGACGTCAACACTGATGCCGACGCCCCATCGCATTCACCTGTATCAGCGGAAAACTCTGTCTGTCTATCTGCCGTGGACGTAGCGGTTGAGCTTCCAGCAAAAATTCTTCATTGCATCTGAGCAACGTATGGATGACTGGATCAGCGCTCTTTTGCGATTCTTTCCAGACCCATCGACTTCTTCATCTTCTGGAACATTGTGCCGTAAAGCAGTCCACTTCGATATCTGCGATGGCCTCCTTTGTCGCAGGAATTACAAGTCTGATGGCCAAAAGTGGCTACTGGTTATACCTCGCCATCTTCATTGTGCAATATGTTCAGCTTTCCACGCTGACCCTCAGTGCACACATGCGGTATCTTCAAAACGTACGCTCGGCTTTCCTCCGGGTTTTATCGGCGAGCCACGTACACCTTTGTGTGCAAGTACATTCAGTCATGCCCGCAGTTCTAACGACGGAAAGCTCTGCCTCATCACACCTCTGGTTTGAACCAGCCAATCCCTTGTCCAGCCAGGCCTTTCGACCGCATTGCAATTGATCTGTACGGGCCACTTGCATTCACGGCTTTCGAAAACCTTTGGATGGTTGTCGCTGTCGACTACATGACGTGATACGCAGAAACAGACGCTTTGCCTGCTGCCACAGCACGCGACGTATCATCTTTTTTCCTGTGGATTTTTAATATCCGTAACCACACACCGTGTGAATTTCTCAGCAACAGAGGACGCGTATTCCTCTCCGAA